>PJEM01012177.1:0-48776 GCA_004023845.1 Helogale parvula
GTAGAGATAACAGCAGCCCACGGCCAGCTTCCTGGGCATGTGACCTGTGCAGTCACTCAGGACCATGTGCTCAAAGATCCCATGCTTTTTAATTTTTTAAAATTTTTATTACCTTTTAATTTGTATTTTTAGTTATTAAATTTTTTTAATGTTTATTTTTAAGAGAGATACAGTGCGAGCAGGAGAGGGTCAGAGAGAGAGGGAGGCTCAGAATCTGAAGTAGGATCCAGGCTCTGAACTGTTAGCACAGAGCCCTACTCGGGGCTTGAACCCATGAGCTGCGAGATCATGACCTGAGCTTAACAGACTGAGCCACCCAGGCACCCCTCTCCCCTGGCCCATGCTTATTTTTATGCTCTGCTGTCACTATTTTGAAATTCTTAATTATTTTTGAATACGTAGCCCCTAGTTTTCATTTTGCGTTAGGCCAGTACATTATACCAGCTGCATAATTGGTTAGTATCTGTCTCAAAGGGCTGCTGTGAGTATTGACATTTAAGGAATGCTATTGTCTGGCTCATTGCCATTGGACTGCGTTTGCTTTGATTCCAGCTCCTGCGGTAGGTGCTGAGTTACCCAAGCAGCTGTGATTAGTTGTGATTTTTAAAATTTTATCATGGGAGAAAGATTTCGGGGGAAAACTGTCTTGGTGGAAAGGTAATTGCTCTTCACGCCCCAGATTGACTTTACCAGAGTTTCCCTCTCTTTGAAGTGCATGCTATCCCCCCAACTTCCTGTCCTTAGAGTTTAGACAGTGCCCCAGGGCTGAGGTGTTCGGCTATACAATATTTAGAGAGAGGGAAATGGGCATAGGCAGTAACTGGTTTCCATTTGGTTCCGAGCATAAAGGGATGTGGAAGTGTGGGGTCCAGAGAGGAAGATAAATGCAATTCTTTGATGTTCTTGTAAGATTCCAAAATTCCTTTGTTTTAAAATTATTTATCTATTTTGAGAGGGGGAAGAGAAAGAGAAAGAGAAAATCTTAAGCAGTCTCCTCGCTGTCAGCGCAGAGCCTGATGTAGGGCTTGAACCCACAAAGTGTGAGATCATGACCTGAGCCCAAGTAGTCGGATACTTAACCGACGGAGCCACCCAGGCATCCAAGCTTCCAAAATCAGTGAAGAGATCAGATCTGGACTACACTCTGGTTTAACAGCTAGCAACTGAGGGCAAGCCCCAGGGCAGCCGGAGTCTGTCCTGTGCCCCACAGCCGTCTGGTCACTCAGCACTCTCCCCCTCCTTCCTAATGCCTTTCCAATTTGGCCACTTGCCCCTTCTCTCCAAGCCCGCAAAGCCCCAGCCCAAAGCACAGCCAGAGCCTCCTGGGGACACTTCCCCCTGGACATCCCCTCGGATCCACTCTGGATGTTGTTACTGTTTGATTGAACAACAACAACAGCTTTATGGAGATACAATTCACAGGCCATACAACTCACCCATTTAAAGTCGACACTTTTGAGCGTTCTTGGAATACATCATTAACTTCTGAAGTTGTAAAAACCTATAGAAGTTGCCACTTTCAGCATACACTTCAGCGGTGTTAATTACATTCACAATGTTGTGCACCCGTCACCGCTGTCTATTTCCAGAGCTTTTTCATCACGACAGACAAAACCTCTGTACCCAGGAAGCAATAACTCTTCATTCTGCCTCCTCCCAGCTCCTAGGAACCTCTACTTTCTGTCTCTGTGAATTTGCCTTTTCTAGATATTTCACGTAAGTGGACTCATACAATGTTTATCGTGTCGTGTCTGGCTTAGTTCACCTAGCATAACGCGTTCAAGGCTCATCCATGTTGTAGCGCGGATCACAAGTCATTCCGTTTTATGGCTGAATACTATTGCACATTTCCTTTATCCGTTCATCGGATGATGGACACTGGGGTCGCTTCTGCCTTTGGGCTATTGTGAATAATGCTGCAGTGAATAGGGGCTTACAAGCACCTGTCTGAGTTCCTGTTTTCACTTCTTTTGAGTATAAAATCCATGGAGCCACTTTTGACCTTTCCAGTCCAGTGGCACTCAGCAGCCAGCCCAATATTTTACCAACACACACCGGATCACCTCCCTCATCTGCTAACAACCTTTGAGTGGCTTAGGATGTAGATGGGAATGCTCACAAGGGCTTAGGGTAAAGATGCCAGTGCTCACCGAAGTCTCTGGGTCCCTGAGCTCTGGCTGCCAAACTCTCCACATCACCCTTTCATTTCTGCCTGGTTCACTCTAAACTTCTCTCCATTCTTCTGTGGACCCAAGCTCCTTTTGGATTTCATACTTGATGGTCCTTTTTTTCTAAAATGTTCACCCTCCCAGACACCCAGCTTTGGCTAGCTTTTGCTTGGCAGGCTCTTCTCATCTTTCTTATCCGTCTTACCTTACGAACAAAACAAAGGAACAAACGAAAAAACGGAAATGGACTCATAAATACAGAGCACAAACTAGTGGTTGCCAGAGGTGAGCGGGCTGGGGGTAGGAGTGAGGTAGGTAAAGTGCCGTGAAAGGTGCAAACTGCCAGTTATAAAATAAAGTGGTCACAGAGATGAAAAGTACGGCATAGGGAATGTAGTTGATAACATTGTAACGACATATGGTGACAGGTGGTGATGTAGTTACGGTGGTGAGCGTTTTATAATATATAGAATTGTCAAATCACTACGTTGTGCACCTGAAACTAATAAAACATGATATGTCAACTATCCTTCAATCAAACATTGTTTTTTTAATTTAAAAAGTCCCTAACACCTCCCTCCCTCCCCTCAGCTCTCCTTCTGCTCCCTGGCCTCTTTGAGTTCATGAGTCTCCAATCGCTGTCTGTCTTCCTGTCTGTAATAATGGCTAATACTGACTGAGCATTTACTACTTCCAGGCCCTGTCCTACCCATGTCACCTGTCTCAATGAATTAAAGTGTCACTAGCCTGAGACTTTACAGAGAAGGAAGCCTGGGGGTGCAGTTAGTAACAGAGCCCACACTGGCATCTGGAGAGCCAGTTTATGCCTACCAGAAGGGGGCGGGGTGGTGGGGGAGAGCAGCCCCCAACTTTGTGGGAGCAAAGCCCCCTTCCTGTGCCAGCCTCCACAGCCCCTGGCACCCACCGACTCATGCCTAACCAGATGGATTAACGGATGGGGTGGAAACTACATGAGCAGGGACCTGGGTTTTGAGCAAATGTTACTCACTGAGTGCTAAGTGCTAAGCATCCCTTCCTACCTTCCCACCTATCCCCGAAACCTAGAAAGTGCACGCTAATACATCCAAAAGTTACTGAGGACGTTGAGTCTTTTCTTTTTTTAATATTTATAAAAAATTTAAATTAATCTCCACACCTAATGTGGGGCTCAAACTCACGACCTGGAGACCAAGAGTTGCATGCCCTACCGACTGAGCCAGACAGACACCCCAAGAAGACTAAGTATTTTCATACAGATTTTAACTCACTGAGCCTGGCCGAATACGTTCCCACTGAACGTATATTGAGGTTTATTATTTGCCACCCACCGTCAGACAGGCAGGAAGGGGAGGGAAATACCAAGCCCTCTGACCTTGCCCCTGCTGGAGCACTGTGGGACTCCAGTCATCCAGCCACCCCTGGCTCCTTGCGGGGTGTCCCTACGAGGGTCCCACAGGTAGATCAGCGCGTCTTGGTTTTCTCTCTCCAGGCCTCCCCGCCGCCGCACCGTGCGGCCCTGAGTGCATTTGGGAGCCCGCTGGGGCAGTGCGCCCGGTCCCGCCCTTGGGCCTCATTATCTACGTTTCCGCGTCAGGCCCGCCGAGAACTTGGCAGGGCCTTCGCGCGGTGTTCGGGAACACTTTGTGCCGAGCGCCCGCCGGCCCAGCCCTCCTCCCCGCCGCCGGCGCCTCCCGGCCGGTCCAAGGGGTTTGGGTCCTCGGAGCCCCAGGTACCCCTACCCCGCGCGAAGCCACATGCATTCCCACGCACTTGTCCTCTGCATACCCGAGCCCGGGCCACGCAACTCGCTCCTCGCCCACGGGCTGGGCCTGGGTCACACTGCGCGTAATCGAGAGGTTCAGGAAGATGCGGTGGCCCATTTTAAAACAAAGCCCAATTATTAGCGCTCGGTGGCTATTTATGCCTGGCCAGTGTCAGATCTTCGGAGTGCTGCGGACAACCAGTACCCAAAGGAAGCGCGTAGTCCCAGCGAGAAGAAAGAAACCGGCTCTGGAGCCTTCTGACCCGTTTAGAACCCCCTCCTCCCCCAACCCCGTTCGCCCAATCGTTCGTGTCCCCGCTGCGTTTGGTCCAGCAAAGCGCGGAGTCTCAGTCTCCTCCTCCATGAAATGGGGATAACTGTGCGTGCTTGGTGATTCTACACCGGGAGCGCAGCAGGTCGCGGGGACGACTGGGCGTTAGTCACACACCTCCAAGACCCCACCTTCTCGCGGCCCCTGCCTCGGCCCCGCCCCGGGGGCTCCTGGGCTCAACCCGCGGCGCCGGCTCCAAAGTGCGTCACGGGCACCGGCCGCGCTCCTCCTGCAGCCAGGGCGAGGCTGGCTCTGGGCCAGCGCGGGCCGGGCCAGGGGTGCCGGGCCGTCTCCGGGGCGGGGACCCAGGCATGGAAAGCGCTCAAGTTGCGCGGCCCTTGGCGCGCTGATGGGGGCGCCCTCCGCGGCGGGCAGCTCGCCAGGAACCGGCCTCCACAGCCGCCGGGCGCGCTAAGGCTACACTTTCCCTTCGCCCCCTCCCGGCTCCCCCCCAGCCTGGTTTCCTCCCGCGGGGCGGCAGCGGAGATTTCCTCTCGGGGAAACTACGCGGATCCTTCCCGGTGCTCCTCGCCCCGCCCCACTTCTCCGCCCCCTCCCCTTTGCTAGGGAGCCGGTACCGGCCTGCGCGGAGAAGAGGCTCTGGCAGCCTGAGCCGGAGGTGGCGGGGGGCCACGGAGCCGCTGGCCACTGACTCGCCTCGCCATGTGACGCTGCCCTTCGCCCAGGGACCCCCGTCGAGCCCCCGGCCCGCTCCCGCGCTGGATCGCGCCGGGCACCATGCTTCTGCCGGGCCACGCGCGCCCGCCGCCCGCGCCTCAGCCCGCGCAGCATCCTGGGCTCCGCAGGCAGGTAGAGCCTCCCGGGCAGCTCCTGCGCCTCTTCTACTGCACTGTCCTGGTCTGTTCCAAGGAGATCTCAGCGCTCACGGACTTCTCTGGTAAGAAGCGCCTTCCCTCGTCCTGCGCCCCCGGCGCCGCGCCGCGGTGCGCCCAGGTGAGCCCTCGGCTAGGAGGCTGGCTCCCGAGGGAGCACAGCCGGGTTGGATTGAAGTTGAGGGACGCTCGTAGCCAGTTTTCTCGCCTGGTGTGAGCCCTTGGCACAGGGATGGCTGCGTGCGGAGTGATGGCAGAGGAGTCCCTCCCCTCCCCAAGGAAGGATGGGTAACCTATTTGGAGTTTCTCGCCTTGCTGTTTACCTCGTCAATTTCCCAGCATCAAGGACCTGACCCTGAAGGTTGTGTGTCCCCTGGAGGCCCCTTAAGCTGTGCCCTGTGCCGCGCCCAGCGCTGTAAAATACACGTGTTGTGATCCGAGGAGTTTCACTTGGTTTGCCACTCGCGTAGCTGGGGTGCGCCCCAGCCAGCCTCCAGGGTGCCCATGTAAGGAGATTAGCCCTGGGGACATCTGACCTGAAGTCTGCGCCGGCCGGCAAGGATGGGAAGCCCGCCGGGCGGGAGATCTGTGGACCAGCTGAGCAGAAATGTACAGAACGGAGGCTCTGGGTCTTGACTTCACTGCCAGAAGGTACCAGCGCCCTCCACCCTCCAGTCCCAGGCTCCTTCCCAAAAAATGCTTTTCTCCTCTCCTAAACGGTGAGGCTTTTCTTCTGGGGGACTCAGACCAAAGCTCCCACAGCTTATCTCAGTTCTGGGGCTGTAGGTGTGGCACCACCAAGCCAGAGAAGTTTCTGTGTTGGTGATGGCTGTCAGAGCCACATTCTTGTATTACGTTGCACTTGCTTAGAGTAACAAAGTCTTTGCAGTTGTAACAGACCTGGATCTCCCTCTGGTGGGGCTGGTCGCCTCCACCCTTTCCCAGTCCCTGCCCACCCCAGGAGGCAGTTCTAAACCCTAGTCTCCCCCTTCTCCAGGGATCTTTTGCCAAGTCCCGGCTTTTGCCTTCAGGGAGTTTTGCAATCCAATCATGGTAAACGGAGTCACTGCTCACCCTGTCCTGCAGTAGACTAATACATGGCAGAGAACACTGGCAAACCAGAAGCTGAGTTGGGTTTCTAGTTTACTTACAGAGAATGTCATTGTTAGCTGAGAGCCCTGGGGTCAGAGGTTCTTTGCTTTGAATATTTAATATCAAGGCAGTGTTTCTTACCTAGCAAAGGAAGCCAAGATATGCCTATTTGGCAAGCAAACCATGATCCTTAAAATCGAGCACCACAGGCTAAGAATGCTGTGGCAAATGTGCTAGGGAAATGCTTTTCAAGTGCTATTGACTTTTTTTTGGGGGGGGGAGGGGTAATAGAACTTCCTTGGCTGCTAGAAAAGTTTTATATTTGCTGATTTCAGCTATGGAGAGCAATTCTGATTCAGCCACCCTGTAGCTCTGAATATGAAATGGAAAGAATTGAAAGCTGACAAGCCCTTTTTGTGCATGTGTGACATCACTGCAACTGAACAAATATTGCTTTAGGTAAATCGCGGTGTAACCATTAGATTGTTGTCTCAGATTATATAGACACTCGGGGTTTGTTTCTTTAGTGAAGCAGTTGCAGTACTGCGGGCAGCCTGTAGGTTACCACCCACGTTAGGAATTGTCTGTATCATGTATATTACACTACAGAGGCGGGCTTCAGCACTCACATAGGGACTATATCCTGAGGGAAACGGATCTTTTGATACCTGTTCTTCTAAATGATGCAAATAATAAAAAATAGTTCCCTCTGCTTTCTGTGTGAACCTGAAATCCAGGGTTTAAAACTTGTTGAGCCCCGCTCTAGGGGGTGATAATGCCAGATCCATCTGCAAGAAGCCCCCAGTCTTTCCTCTCATCAGCCTTGCTCATCAGAGATCTGAGGACTAGGGAGAAAATGTCAAGGGAACCTTTTTTGGAGAAGAAAAGTAAAGAAAACAACATCTTCTCAAAGCGCAGACACATCCAAGTTTAAATCTATATGCTGTATGTGCAGCACTGGGGAAGACTTCGGGATAAAGTCTTTCAAAGTTGATCGATTTGACTTGAAACTTTTAGGGACCCCCTAACTGTGTGATACAGGATTGAGGACAATTCTGCAGCTCTAAAGATGGGTTTGAGGATTCAGTTGAAGGCTTCAGTCAAAGCAGAGGATACTGATCACTTAATTCCAGAACCCCCTGCCTGCCCACCCCTGGGGAGGGAGAGGGGACTCCGAACCAGATGCCTGCTTTCCTGGAGACAGGTGGTCTTGTCCCTTTTTATGAACTTGGAGGGGTGTTTAGAAACCAGAGGCCTGTAAGGAGACAGTCCCCACCCTTGCCCGGTTCCCCACTGAGCCTTCCGACAATAGCCCAGCGCTAGAGAGCAGCATTCCACAATGCAGATACTTGCTTGTTTTTCTAAACAAGGGAAGCATCAAAAACCGAAGCTGAGGGAGGGTGGAGGGAACTTGGGAGCCCTTCTCCCTGGGAAGAAGGGGATGGAGGAAAGATGGTGTTTCCACATGAGAGAAAGTACCAGAATATCAGGGTCGCAGCCATTGTGCGTACAGTACCGGGCCTCCCGGGAGATTAACAGTGCAGAGTTTTGGAAAAGTTACTTAAGCCTTTCTCTTCTTTGCAACTCTTCCTTGAGCCTTTTCCTGAGGCTGTCAGCTGGTGTGGTTTTCCTGGGTCATTGAGTTTTTTTGGCCCTGAGGATTCCAGCATTGAATCTCACTCTTAATAAGCCAGGGGCTGCGTCCTGGCCTCCCCCCCCCCCCCCCACATGCTCGTGACTTGGGCTAATCACCTCCAAGCCTGCTGGGAAACAGGCTCCCCCAACGCCCCCTTCCCTTGCATCCCTGGAGACACTGAGATGCTTCCAGCGGCCACTGGAAGGCTATCATCACTGCATTAAAAACAGCCCAGAAAGACAAGAGCAGTTCATGCAAAATTAGTGCCTGTGATCCTTAATCCCACGCTCAAACGCACTCAGCTTTTCCATTTTCTGGATGGAGTTCTGAGGCGTTTTTATTTATTTATTTTTTTCTTTGTTTTTTGACTGCATTCCCAAGTTGGGGATTTGGCCTGAGAGGTCCAAATTGATCATTGATTTTTTTTTTTAACAGAAGTATAATGCCAGCGTCATCTTTGTTCAGAGAACAAGGTAGAGATGAGGGCTGAGAGGAGAGGGGGTGCCATTTTGGGTTCCAGCCATAAAAAGCAAAAGCTCCTCTATTATTTAAAGAGTTCTAGCCTGTCTCTCAAACTTACTCTGCCATGTCCCTCAGGTCCTGTTCATTTTTTTGGTGATTTTTCCTCTCCGTTCAAAATGATTGATGGGCTTATTGAGAGGGAGGTAGAGGAAGGGAAGGAGAGAAGCAGGGGTGGAAAATTGTTCTAGTTCCCACTTGGAGTCCTAGAAAACGGTTGTAAGCATATGTCCGCACATTTGGCTATACCCCGGGGCATACAGTGATGAATGTGGGAATCGGAAGGGGAGGAAGAGGAAACAGACACAAGAGGAGTGGGCAGCCCTTAAAGGCCTTCCTTGAACCAAATTGTCTCCAGAACCCAAAGACGGAAGGGCTTCTCTGGGCTGAGGTCCTGCTCTCTGCCCAAGCAAACAAGAAGTGATGCTCGTTACATCATTTGCTGCTCAGCAAATAGACCCAACCCTAGCTCCCTGTTTCCCTGGCCGAGAATTCCAGAATGTTGCCAAAACAGTCATTCAGTCGATCTTGAAGCCTCAGGTACCAAGTCCTGATGGAGGGGACAGAGTTGTTCGTTTAAGGGAGATCAAATCTTCCCATTCTGCTCAGGTAAGCAGTCGGTCTCAACCCTGGCTGTGCATTAGAATCGCTTGAGACTGAACAAATGTGTGGGTGCCCAAGCAGCACTCCCCGACTTCTCATTTATCTGCTGTGGAGAGAGCCGGGCATCCGTGTCATTTTGAAAGCACCCCCCTCCCCCTGGCAATTCTAGTACAGCCAGAGTTGAACCCCCCTGCTGTGTGTGGTCAGAGGGCTGGACTGTTTTCTGTGTGCATCCACTCGTGCGGGGACACACGGGCACCACCGGCGGTCCCTTCACCCTCTCCCCTCCCCCATCAGGCCTGGTCCCCCCTCACCACCAGGGAGACCAGGACTGTATTTTCCCAGCTCTCAGTTTGTCCCTGCATCCCAGCCCACGCACACAAAGTTCTACAATATTCCGTTTCCTTTTGCTCTAATGTTTATTCATTTATTTTGTGAGTGAGAGAGTATACGAGGATGTGAGGGTCAGAGAGAGAGAGAATCCCAAGAAGGCTCCGCACTGTTGGGGAAGAGCTGGACACAGGGCTCGAGCTCACGAACAGTGAGATCATGACCTGAGCTGAGATCAAGAGTCGGATGCTTCACCGATTGAGCCACCCAGGCGCCCCAGAGTTATGCATTTTCTTATGCCTTAGTCACATCATCCTTTTCTCCGGGGGTTGTCTTCCCTTTCAAAAATTTTATGGGATGAAAAGTCAGCTCATAACCAAAGAAAAACAAACCACACGTCTGAAGGATTGTGAGGCTGTCACAGAAGAGAGATGAAGCGAAGGGTCTGAAACTGCTAGTCTGTTTCCATGGAAAGTAACTACATTTGAACAGTGTTCTGCTGGCTCTTTCTGCAGCAGGCAAGAGGCGTCTGGGCCAGCAAGTGACTCCGTGATTGATGGCTTTGCTCTTCCAGGCACTTTATTGGAAAGGGCAGCCTCGCAGCAGTTTTGGGGGAAGGGACAGAAAGACAGGGAGAAAAAGTTAATTGAGCGCTGTGTTATCTGACTTCCCCTTCATAGCAACCCTGTGAAGTCAGTATTAGTCCAGCCTCAGAGAGGTTAACTAACTTGCCCAAGACCACCCAGCTCTGAGGGAGAGCGGACTCTGACTCTGACATGTGCAGGATGGGGGTGGAGGCGGGTGGAACACTTGGCCTGTGCGGGTGCTGGGTGGGAGGCAAGGCCAGAGAAAAAATGGGGCCGCCATCTGCCTCACCTTTCTAGACAGCCCACGGAGTGACCGCTCCTGTATCAGTTGCCTACTGAGTCGACTGCCCCTCCTCTATTCCTTCCTTCTGCATCTTTTCGACCCCGTCCATCCACACTGGGTGCACACACGTGATCGGTCCAACAGATGTGGGAGGAAAATGTTAGAACTATGTCCTGTCATGTTGGTTTCTTTTCAATCTTGAAAAAAAAAAAAGTTACGTTTGCCTTAAAATTAACATAAAAATTGACAGCTGAACGGTATATAGTTTGTAAGTAAATGTACATATTTTGGGGGTGTGTTCTCAAAATGTTTCTGCTAATGGGCTTCATGATTTTAAGTTATCATTTTTAAAGTTTATTTATTTATTTTGAGAGCCAGCGAGCCAAGTGAGAGCAGGGGAGGGGCAGAGAGAGAGAGAGAAAATCCCACGCAGGCTCTGTGCTGTCAGTGTGGAGCCCAACGTGGGGCTCAAACTCACAAATAGCATGACCTGGGCCGAAATCAAGAGTTGGACGCTTAATTGACTAAGCCACCCCGGCGCCCCTGGTGTTCATGATATTAAAGATTTGGAGGTCACTGGTCTCAACCTGGTCAACATCTATAGAATTCTTGCAAAGGTACCACTTTGGGGGTGATGCCCACCGAAAGAACAAATGCTCCCATGATCTACCCCTGCCCCCAATCTTGCCACCTACCTTAGATCCACACCCGCTGGTTACATTTAGAGACAGGATTTGAACCCAATAACTGTCTGGTTTCAGAAATCCATACTCTTATCATTCGAGCTAAGTAATGAGCCTAGAAGGCAGAGGTGAGGGATCTCTGAAGTTTTATGTCACTAAGTCACTATTTGAATGAAGTAGTTGTGTTATTTTCTGGAAGGAAATAGCTTTCCTTGATAAGACAAATCCTAGAGTCACTAAAGTGTTAGTACTGGGTGGAAAATCTCAGTCAGGAAGAGTGGCTGACCAAGTGACTCTAATCTGTTCTAGTCCGTTCGCTTGAGTTCCTCCTTCTCCCTGGGGGTCCCTAATCCTGCAGCCCATTGGCGGACCCCAAGATGTGCACCATCTCATTTTCGATGCTGGTCCAGCGTCAGCAGTGACGTCTTCATCTGGCGTGCCTCGGCACGAGGGAGAAAAGTTGGTGAACTGAAAATACGATTTGCATGGCAAGCATATGAAGCACTGTGTGCTGGACGGATGCTCTTTTTTATTTTTTAAATGTTTACTTTTTTAATTTTTTTTTTTTCTGAGAGAGAGAAACTGAGACAGAGTGTGAGCAGGGAAGGGGCAGGGAGACACACACACGCACACACACACACACACACACACAGAATCCAAAGCAGGCTCCAGGCTCTGAGCTGTCAGCACAGAACCCGAGGCGGGGCTCGAACTCCCAAACTGTGAGATCATGATCTGAGCTGAAGTTGGACGCTTAACAGACTGAGTCACCCAGGCGCCCCAGACAGACTCTCTCCTAAAAACTGTATGTTGATTTTTAAAAATTGGTCAGATACATCCTTTTTTTAAAAGTTCATTTATTTACTTTGAAGAAAAGAGAGAGAGAGAGAGTGGGGAGGAGAGGGAGAGAGAGAGATAGGGACAGGGCTTGAACTCCCTAATAATGAAATCATGACCTGAGCGGAAACCAATAGTCAGCTGAGCCACTTATATGTGTCAGAACTTGATGTTTATTAACTCATTTAATCCTTACCACCCATGAAAGAAATACTATGATAATACGTTGAAGAAACTGATGAAAAAGAAGTTAAGTAACTTTGGAGGATTTGAACTTAAGCAGGTTGTTAATACAAAAAACAAGTACATTGCCAGTAGTTTAAAGCAATAGCACTACTGTAATGTTTATCTCTTAATCCACTAGACCCAAATTTTTCCCAGGATACCTGAGAAATACCTGGAAAGCTATTGTCCATTCCATGTTCTGTCTAAAGATAGTGCCACAGAGCCCCACAGAACTGATTACAGAATAGGATCTGTAATCCGTTTCCGGAAATACAGTAGAACTGGTGTTCTGAGATTATTTCTCCAACAAAACATCAAGAGCTGCTGAAGAAAATATAGCAAATATCCTTTAAATGCAGGAGTGACTAAATATGAGGTATATCCAGGACACAAAAGTAAACAGGGATCAGAGAACGGGAGAGGTTAGCTGGCACTGAACCCTGGGGCTATCCTGGGGCCTTCTGATGGTCTTTACAGCCAGGATTTAACAGGTGCATGAAGGTAAGAGATGAGGCATTAGACCAACCTAAAGTGAGAAGTTGGAATAAAGTTGTTTCTATATAAGTCGAGACCTGGAGAGGTTAGACATTCATGAACAAGGTGAATGAGAAACAAATCAGCCTTCTTGCAAAGAAAAAAATGACAGGAAAATTGGTCTCGGCTAGGGCTCACGATTGGAGAAAGAATTAATCTTCCTCAAGAATATGGAATCACAGGCCTGACTTTTCGAGAGTCTGGTTTTAAGTTCACATTTTCTTTGCCAAGAAATCTAATCTGAGACACAAACAAAATTGCCCAAGATTGACTGTGCTCCAAGATAGTTGGCAGTACACACACACACACACACACACACACACACACACAAATACTCCCTACATAGAGACATCATCACAGGCTCTATAAGACCTCTACTGATGGAATCCTGGTTATGAACATACAGTCCAAACTATATATAAGCAACAGCCTGTGGGAAAAACAACAGAGTTCTTAATAATAGAGGAAAACTAAAAACAGAAAAGCAAATAAAAGAGCAAATCTAAAACGTGACTAAAGAATGAAAGGCAATAAAGATTTGAAAAAGAGCAAAATATATCTGCTAACTATACTAATACTACTATACTAATGAAAAATATATTCATTGAAATTAAAGCTTAATGGATCAATCATATACAGCTAAAGAGAATCAATGAACTGGAGCATAAAGCTGGAGAAATGATCGAGAATGCAGAAAAAAACGCAAAGGCCTGGAAAACATGGAAAAAAGTTTGTAAGACATGGAGGATGGAATGAAGGTTTAACATGCATTGGATATGTATTCCAGAAAGAGAAAATAGGGAAAATGAGGGAGTGGTAACACTCAAAGTGATACTTTCTTGGAATCCATTTTCAAGAATTAATGAAGGATTCATATTCAAGTATCCCAAGCAAGATAAATAAAAATAAATTTATACCTATCATAGTTAAACTATAAAATACTAAAACCAAAGTGACAGTCTTTAAAAACAGAGAAAGAGGAAAAGAATGTCACCTATAAAGTCATTACCACCATAACAGTGAAAGCCAGAAGCCAGTGAAATATTTTGCCAGGTTCTGGAAAGACAGAACAAAACAGAACAACCTGTCAGAGTAAAACTCTATACCCAGCTAAACTATCTTGAAGACAGCGTGCGAAATGCTCACCATTAATAAATGCTGACTGAAAGGACTACTACAGGATGTCCTTCATGGAGAAGGGCATTGACTGAGTTATGAAGAAAAGAAAAAGTGAGCAAAGTCATGGCATAAAGAATGGCACTTTACCTACATTCCTTGCTCTGTCTTCCTTCTTAGAGAGTGCCGTCTCCTTGCCTGGAGGAGGTTTCTCGAAGATATCCTGTCCTTGGCAGCTAAAGTTAAGAGATAGATTTTTGACCCAAGTGAGCTCTTCTAACTGCCTTATGACTTCCAGCCTGAGGTACCCAAGGTGGCCATCAGTTCCACCAGGGCTACACAATGGACGTTCTGTATGAAGGTCCAGGAAATGGTCAGGTCTTTCAGGGACCAGGTGCTGTGTGAGGTATGATACAGGGCTGCCCTAAAAGGTCAGTTCTCTCCTGGGGAAAGTTCCTTCTCAGTCGGTTTATGGACACACAGAACCAAAGTGACTTGAGGGGTCAGCACTCGATTTGGCAGGTCACATTCTCCGAACGGTACCACGGAGCATGGAATTGTGGGTTTAGTAGTGTGCTCAGAGACCCTCCCAGACAACTCTGCCCATGCATCGACTTTACATTTTCATACCTGCATTCTGGACACGTGTGTCACTTGCTCACTCAGGCCCGTGCAATTAAATTTCTCCTGCATTTATAAGCTGGAGAATGAAGTGATGCTTGGGGTTCGTTTTAACCCGAGAGCCGAGTTTTCCACACACACAGAGAACCAGGCAACATTAAAATTCAAAACTCAGGCCCCTGAATCTGAAATGTATGTTTGCAAACTGTCTGATTTCATGTCTGCCTCAGATGTCTCGTGAATACAAATCGCCTCATTTGGGGTTGGAGGAACAGGGAGGAGGAAACCCAAGAATGATCTCCAAAACAAATCTTTAATTCGGATGAGTATAATAGAGTGTAATCCCGTTTCGAGTCTGTCAGCATTCTTTTGATGATTACAAATGAGTCCCTTTTCCCCTGCAATGTGGGGGAATAATCTGGATAAAATAACCCTTTTTGTCTGCAAGGGCCAGTGTGATGTGTGCTCGTGACAGCTTTCAGAGTAGTGTTTCAGGGTCTGAGAAGAGCACTGTGCTACCGCGTTCTTCCTTTCTTTCTCTGGACTTGGGCGATTTTTCACTCTTTTTATGTTCAGCAGTTTCTGAAGTTCTCAGGCTTAGAAATCATAAATCATCGTACCGGACTCTGGAGCAAGAGAGACCCCGGTCACCAAGCCTTGTCTCTCTTTGCCTGTTCGATGGGAGACAGGTGGAAATGAGAGTACTTGACCTTATCCAGAACAGGCCAATTTGTACAGCGTTTGAGGGATACACGTTAAGGAATGAACACAATTTGATAGCCCCTTTTCTTATGAAAAAAATGTACCTGAATCCCAAATCAGACTTACACACCTTTTTTTTTTTGTCAATTTGGTTATAAAATTAAGGACTAGGAATTTTTTAAATGTTTATTTATTTTTGAGAGAGAGACAGATAGAGACAGAGAGCATGAGCAGGGGTTGGGGGGGCGCGGGGAGAGAGAGAGGGAGACACAGAATCTGAAGCAGGCTCCAGGTTCTGAGCTATCAGCACACAGCTTGATGTGGGACTCAGACTTACCAACTGTGAGATCATGACCTGAGCCGAAGTCAGACGCTTAATGGACTAAACCACGCAGGCACCCCAAGGGATAGGCATTTTTATGTTTATTTATTTATATATTTTTAATTTTTTAAATATTTATTTATTTTTTAAAAATTTTATATGTTTTTAAAATTTATTTTTGAGAGACAGAGAGAGACTGCGTGAGCAGGGAAGGGTCAGAGAGAGAGGAAACACAGAATCTGAAGCAGGTTCCAGGCTCTGAGCTGTCAGCATAGAGCCCGACACAGGGCTCGAACCCATGAACTGTGAGATCATGATCTGAGCCAAAGCCGGCCGCTTAACCGACTGAGCCACCCAGGTGCCCCGGAATAGGCATTTTTAAGCACTTTCCTCCATTCTCGGAGGCCTGACACACTAAACACACCTTCCAAGGCTAATAACGCCAGATGCTTTTTGCACAGACAGAATGCAACGATGGTCCCGTCCAGAGCCTTGCGATGAAAGGGGTCTCGAAGGCCTGGATCCGTAGGACCAACTGTGTGGAAGCAGTCGCGGCAGGCTCTGGAGAATTCCACTGAGCAGGTCTTGCGGTCTTGTCTGTTTTGCCTCTCTAACTCCCTGGAGTTCAAGTGTGAAGTTTCCTCTTTTCTGATTTACCTCTTTTTTTTTTTTTTTTTTAAGTTAGATGCCCCAGGATTTTTTTTCTCCAGAATTCCCTAAGGCCATAAACCAGTGCTTTGAAACCCTTTGTCTCAGACTTCCGTCTTTATCTCTGGTTGGTCCGGGCATGTTATTTGGGTTTGTCAACCTTCACCAAAAATGCCTTACGGTCCTTCTAGTAGATGACTTATCTTTACCTGGTGAAAACTTCGCTTATTCTCATGTTTAGACTGAACCAGTTGTTTTCAATCCAGGGAGATGCTGTCCCCTTGCTCCCAGGGATATTTGGCGACGTCTGGAGGCAGTTTTATTTGTCACCACCAGCGGCGCTCCTGGTGCCTAGTGAATGGGACCGGGGTGCTGCTAAGCCCCCACAGACAGCGCCCCCACCACCATGAGGAATGGCCCTGTCCTCCTGGGCTAGAGGACCACTGGGCTAGACCAGCTGGCGTGTCCCTGTTTTATATGCTACAAGTTCAGCATCAGAGGAGGGTGGGGAAAATTTGCAACAACCAAAGGGGAATCTGGAAGACCTAGAGACCGCTCCTTGGTGCCCTTCTTCGAGGCCTGCTTGCCTTCTGCAGCCACCAAGAGGGGTGTCTTTAAGGCCCAGGAAAAGGAGATGCACCCACTGTCTATTCCCGCTGGTGTGCCCTGAGGCTCCCCATCCCAC
Organism: Helogale parvula; assembly: GCA_004023845.1. Classification (NCBI taxonomy): domain Eukaryota; kingdom Metazoa; phylum Chordata; class Mammalia; order Carnivora; family Herpestidae; genus Helogale; species Helogale parvula. Next base: position 16,518 of record PJEM01012177.1, read on the forward strand.
CCCTTTGCTCCCTGGAACCTGCCTGTGCCTCTGGCCCTTTCGCCCTCCTGATTTCGAGCGCACACACTCGCCATCATTATCGTCAAACTCAAATATCCCTCTGGAGAGGTGTTCAGACTTGAAGTCTGTTGCTCAGTCGTGGTGCGTGGATGCATTTGCAACACCTCAGTTATTTCACAACTCGGCGAAGCAGTCATGTGAGGGGGGCAATTTGATTTGAATTTTAAAGAGAGAGAGAGTGTGTGTGTAAGTCATGAAAACTGTGCCTAGATCTGCTTTTCCTCGGCACCTCCCCCTGCCTCCTCCTACATTCCTCCTCATCCCTCTTCCATGGGCTCTCTACCACCCGACCCCCCACCCACCCCTGCACACCCGCATTCAGACGCCTCCTGGCCCATTCGTACCCATGGCTGTGTCTGGGAAGTGTTGCGTCCACCTCACTGTGCTGTGTGTTATATACACTCTGCAAAGAGACAAGTTCCAAGATGTTCTAAGAGTGTTAGTTGCAGGAATAGTGTTATTTCAGAGCAACACTGTTGGCCACGCCCGGTGCTGAATGTTACCCGCTTGCCAGGTCGCCCTTGAAGCCTCTGGGGTCGTGTGGTTGAGCACCTTTGCGCAGAAGGAAAACCACCAGGTCCCTCTAAAATGGTAACTTTGCCACCCCTGCTCAGAGGCCACCAGATCAAAGGACAGCTCCCCACTTTCTGACCTGCCCCTCCTCAGTCACCCTTTCAAACAGCTTGCAACTCTAATGAAAATATTTCTTTCCTTCTGCCAAACACAGAGACGATATAGTATCGTTTCCGAAGGGGGGAACGGGGTACCAGCAGGAACGGGTGTGCAGTATTTGTGAAGCCTGGTGACTCAGTACATCTGAATCTCCAAGCATTTTAAGAGCTTTGTCCAAAAAAAAAAGGTCTATTGTGTGGCCGTTGGCACTGAAGAAAATAGCAGGCCTGTCAGAACTCCGTTTCAGATTTAATTTTAAAGTGGGTGATGTAAGAATGCCATCCAACGGGAGGGCTTTGCGCTTTTTCTTCTCCCTGTCCATTTGCTGTGAAACCTGGGCTTTCAAAGAATCAGTTTGTAGGAGAAATCGAAGCACCTTCCCTCCACGCCCCTTTTACAAAAAGGCATCATGTTCTTAAGCAAACACTAGAGTGCTTTTAAAATGAATATGGCTTCCAGGGGCATGGGGGTGGCTCGGTACATGGAACGCCCGACTTCAGTTTAGGTCATGATCTCATGGGTTGTGAGCTCGAGCCCCGAATCGGGCTCTGTGCTGACAGCACGGAGCATGGAACCTCCATCTGATCCTCTGTCTCCCTCTCTGTCTGCCCCTCCCCTACTCACGCTCACTCTCTCTCAAAAAAGTAAACAAAGAAACAAAGGAAAATGAAATGAATATGATTTCCTGCCATGAAAGTGAAAACATATCTGTGTTTATAAATACACACACATATTACATACCTATAATATATATAAAAGATTTTGATGATTCATCTATCTACCTCTCTATATGCATGTATATATATTTTTTCAGAGTATTCTCTTGCAAGATCTTACTTTTCTTTTTTGCAATTTTGAAAATGCAGGTCTAAAGACATAATTGCCTTTCCCAAATGCCTGCCTCATGCAGTCGGTATTTACTTCTGAGTATTGATGCTATAAAAATAAGCAGGAAAACTTTATTATGAAAATTCTCTTTCCTAGTTGTTTCCTTCCCAGAACATTAGGCATTGAGTGATTTTTTTTAATCACATATATGTTTAACATATACCCATTTTGCCCTGTGTGTCTCTGCCTTCTCTTGGGCATAGAGATCATGTGCTATATATATGTTAAAAATAATAATAACAGAAGCATCGTATTCAACCCCTGGGTTCAGCTGAACTATGAATAAGTTGTCATAGGTTTGTTGCCAAGTGCTGATCCTTGTTATGGAAGTAGATTCGTACCCACACCAGTCACTGGGGTCCTGCATCCAGAACCACAGACCTCAGCAGAACAACTTCTCTTTCTTTCTTGCTGGTTTCTAGAAAAGACCTAGACAGTCCCTGAATTTAAGTTTGGTTTTTGTTTTTTGTTTTTCCCATAATGGGAAATATAACGTGGAGACTCAACACACAGCATAGACTGTACCAGGTTGGGTCCAAGATAATACCAGACCATGGAAAAGGTCAGTCTCTGGAAACAGAACACACATAAATCTGTCTCGGCTGTCCACGGCCCCAGGTCTGTTAGTGGGAAGAAGGCCTGACCGGAGGGCGTGCCTTAATTAATGACTCCTGTCTGTGTAGCTAAAACACACACACACACACACACACACACACACACAAGCCAAGGGACTCTTATCCTTAGAAGGCAGTCAGACAGTGACATCCAAACCAAACCCGAACAAAAGACTTCCATGGAATCTTGTGGAACCTTCTGGAATGTAGACTTGAGTCTACTCAGCATCATTTATTTTCATGACCCACACTTTCTCATTCTGTGGGAAGGTAAAGCATGAGGTGGTGTATACAAGATCCGATATATTCATTGAAAGCTTTACTTTAAGAAGGTCACACGAGTGTGATTCAGCCTCACAGATGGGGTTAAAATCGCAGTGCTGAGTGTTAGGTTGTAAGTTAATGTAATTATGACTTTGTTATTCAAGCAAGCTTCGAGGAATGGACCTTACCTGATGGTATCTGCCCTTCGGTGGGCTGTGGGGAGGAGTGGATTTGTTGGGGTCACAGAACCCTGAGAATCACAGGGGAAAGTTGTAAGCGGTTCTCACTGAAGGGCTTTGGGGGTCCAGAACTGACGCTGTTGCATACGAAACCCTTTCTCCATTGGACTGTAGCACAATCCTACCAGGGCAGTAAGGACAATATGCACGCTTTAGAACAGAGGCATAAGACACATGTGATGTGATGCTAGCTCTTCCGATAGCCATGTTGGAAAAAGTAAAAGAAAGTGGTGAAATGAATTTCCATAGTTAAATTTTACTTGACCCAAAGTATCATGATTTCGACCTGAACATGTTAAAAATTATTCATGAGATTTTTACATTTCTTTTTTTTTAATGTTTTATTTATTTTTGAGAGGGAGAGAGAGAGGGAGACAGTGTGAGCAGGGGAGCGTCAGAGAGAGAGGAGACACAGAATCTGAAGCAGGCTCCAGGCTCTGAGCTAGCTGTCAGCACAGAGTCCTATGCAGGGCTCCAACCCATGAACCATGAGATCATGACCTGAGCGGAAGCCGGATGCTTAACCGACTGAGCCCCCCTGGCGCCCTGATTTTTACATTTCTTTTTGGTTCACAAGGACTTGGGAATCTGGTGTGTGTGTACCTGACACATCACATCTCAGTTCTGACAGTTCAGGTCTCAAGTGCTCAGTAGCTGAGCATGGCTGGAGGCACCAACCTGAGACAGTACACTTTAAATTTTTTAATGTTTATTTATTTTTGTGGGGGGGGCAGTGAGGGGCAGAGAGAGAGACACACACACACATACGTAATCTGAAACAGGCTCCAGGCTCTGAGCTGTCAGCATAGAGCCTGACACGGGGCTCAAACTCGGGAACAAAGAGATCATGACCTGAGCCAAAGTCAGATGCTTAACCAACTGAGCCACCCAGGCACCCCTTTGAGTGGTGTGGTTTTAGAAAGGGAGTCTAAAGCGGGGCAGAGGTTGAGGTCTAGGATCAGGAGGGAGCCTTAGGCCTTTCTTAGCACCTTCTTCCCCCCTCCTGAAGGGGCTGGTGGTATTCGCCCAGTTGCCCCTCCAGAGCGTGGCCTCCCCCCTTGCCTCCCTGCTGCTTGGAGGAGGGCTCGTGTCCCCCTTTCTCCTCCGGCACCTTTTCCAAGAGCTCTCCCAGATTTCAGTCCTTGTGAAGGGAGGAGCCTCTAGGGAGTCAGCCAGGCTGTCATAGGACCTTCCAGCAACACCAGAAGTCAGCCAGCCCTACTCACCCGGTTCTTTTTTCTGCCACCCGTATGTCACAAGGCTCTGAGGCTGTCATCCTGTGTCAACCCACCCCAGGGCACTGGAGCCCAGCGAATCAAGTGCCATTGAATCGTTTCACCTTGAGGCTGCCCTTGTTTGGTCTCATCCAGAGGGGCGAGAACCCAGGCTAGGCACACGTATGAGCACACGTAAGGGACCAGCCAGGACGTTTCCCAGCTTAATAGTGGCGGGACCAAGACCGGACCCGGACTCTGCTCCTGTGTTGAGTCACTCACTGTATTGCTCTCAGGATTGGCTCTCACAGGAAGCGAGGCTGAGGGCTCACGAGACTGAGCTCAGAGCCCCCCCTCACTTGACAGCACCACAGGCTGTTTGTCATTCCTCTGGATTTATGTAGACTCATCTCCGGTGGGGGGTGGGGGGGTGCGTTTCCAGTGCACCGATGTCTGGAGTTTCACCCCAGGCTGAGTGAATCCGTATCTCTGACCTGGGGCCTGGGCATTGACATTTTTAAATCTGAGGCGACTGAAGTACAGCCAACATTGAGACCCTACTGAAAAATGCGGCATGCCTTTTAACCCATCTGTGTGTTAACAATTTATTATTATTATTTTTTCAAGACTCAGAAAACATGCAAGAGGATCACAGAGACTTCCTTCATACCTTTCGCTCAGACTCCCCAAAAGTTACCATGGTGTCACATACGCTTTATTCTTTTCTAGGGCACAGGCAAGATGCCCTTTTCTCCTAAGTGTTTCTGTATGTTCCTCAAGGACGAAGACTCACAGAACCAAGAACAATGGTCAGAATCAGGAAGTGTTCCTGCCATAGCACCGTTTTCTAATCTACGGACCTCATTCGCATTTCACTAGTTGTCCCCATAACGTACTTGAGAGCAAAAGGAAAGCCCAGCTCACTGGGACTTTTAGGTTCTGTGTCTCTTTACTGTCCTTGCGGCCTGGGACGGTCCCCCAGTCTTTATCTTTCATGACGCTGGCGTTGGTGAAGATCACAGGACAGTTATGTTAGAGGCTGTCCCTGAGGTTGTCTCTGTCTCGTGCGTCACACATTTGTGCAGGATGGTGACAGCAGCGACCTTGCGTTCTCTGTGCATTGCATGGAGAGGAACGGGCTGTCACATCACTCATGGTTCAGAAGTGAGCTTTGATGTTGGTGAAGGTGGGTGCAGGCCTCTTTGAGATTACATGTGCCCTCGGCAGCCACGCTCACACGGATTCATTCATCCATTTCATGGGGAGTGTGTCTAGCAAAGCTGTGGCGGTCTTCAACTCAGGATGAGCAGGGCTTAGGGCAGGGGTGGGGAGAAGGTTCTGGAACCTGGAGCTGTGGCGAGGGGAGCTGCTCCAGAGAAGGCACCCTCAGTGTTGGTCCTGGTGTTGGAATGAAGTGAGAGGGGAGCATGAGCAGGGGAGGGGCGGTGGATTAAGGAGAGGGGTGCGGATAACACCACGTCGGAGCCCCTCTGGCCTTCTGGGCTTTGACCCACTGTCCATCGCCGTCTGTTTTTTCCTTGGGGGTTGATGACTTCCAGCTTAGCCCCAGAAATAGTTTCTGTTAAGGTCATGCCCAGCTTGACCCTTCCAGTAACTCCCCTGTTTACTACCTGTTGCTTATCTCCAGATCAGATGCGATTCTTAACCAGTTCCAAGAACGTCAGAAGTTCAGTTAGTAGAAACCCTCCACTTTGCTGCTGGCTCTGAAGATCTTTTTACTCTACAGATTCGATCTATTATTTGTTTTCATAAAGTATCAAAACTTTGGGAGCCGTGTGTTGGCTGAGGTGGAGGAGCGGGTGGTGTTTATTTCTGCCCACCTGTACCCTGTGGGCAGCCATGGAGGAGACCAGGCAGTGAGCCGCCTTCCCCTATGCCTCACCATCAGGATTTCTGCCCATGGTTGTCTTTGGCTCGTTATCAGAATGTACCATTCCCTTTTCTTTGTTCTCCCTCCCTCCTCCGCATATTTCCCTTCACCTGGGCAGCTGAGCGCTGCTGGAAAAGTGTCCCGTTGTCATGGAGATTGTGACCACAACGCGTTTGGGTTCCCCAAACTCCAGCTCTTGTTGGTCTCTTCCTCATACCTTTGAACAAAGCAAGAGTCAGTGGAGGTAGTCACGATGAAGAAGGATGTTTATATACAGAGTTGACTCTGGGCAGGGCAGTGATGGGTTGAATTGGGTTCCGCTGCCCCCCGACACCGGAAAGACAGGTCGTACTCCTAACCCCTGCTACCTCAGAACGAGACCTCCCTCGTAGCAAGCATCTTTACGGCAGTAATCCGGTTAAGACGAGGTTATCGGGGTGGCCCCCAATCCAGGATGACTGGTGTTTTTGAAAAGAGGAAATTTGGATGCGGAGGCACGCACAGGGAGATTGCCATGTGAAGGTCACCGTGATATTGCCAGAAGCCGGAAGTTGAGAGAGAGGCCTGGAACAGAGCCTTCCTGGAGACTTGGGAGGGAGCGTGGTCCTGTGGGCACCTTGGTCTGTGCCTTCCAGCCTTTTGAACCGTGGGAGGCCACGTACCTGTTGTTCTGAGCCACCCAGTTTGGGGCGCCGTTGCAGCGTTCAAAGGACTTCCCATAGAGTAGCTAATTTTAATCTTCCCAGCAACCCCCTGTGATAAGCGGTGTTATCACTGTCCTCATCTTACTGATGGCCGTCTGAGGCACAGGGAGACTGGGCACTTTGCTCAAGGCCACTTGAGCTAATGAAACCTCTCTTTGGTCAACGCTCAACTCTCTCACATCTGCCTCTGCCCGCCATCTTATTTCCTGCCTCTCCCCGCCATCTTATTTCCTGCCTCTCCTCCACAGCCACCCTGTGCCCTTCCCTTGCTCCTGTGGCCCTCCTTCTAGGTTCCTTTCTGGGCCCTTCTTTGTTGCCCCGTCTCTGAAATGTCTGCATCCCTGCAGACCTGCCCACGGTCCTGCCACCAGCCACCCCCTAGGACCTCAGCCACTACCTCGGTGTGGCTGGCTGGCTTGCTGGTCCTCCTCCATGGTCTCTCTTGGAGCTTCTGACCCAGGGCACTCAGTGAGATCCGGATTTCCCAAGCGGACGTGCCACGGGTTCAAGACCTGGAGTCATGGCTATGTCTTACCTTGTCCCTCGTGCTGCATCCTTCTCCCCTGCCCCTGTCACCTGTCCCCACTGGTCCTGGGGACAAATCTCTATAATTTGAGTCTGGACCAGCTGCATAATTTGCAGGGCCTGGTGCAAAGTGAAAATGGGAGCGCTTGTTCCAAAATCAGGGGGAATGTGCTGTTAAAGGTAGTAAAATATCCAGTTTTCTCTTTCCTTCTGTGGCCTCTGTCCCAACTTGCAACGGTGTTTGTATTTGCTCTCCATGTCATTCTGAGCAAAGAAAACGATCAAATGAGCACTTTACATTATTTGCATGGATTTTACTGTTCATCTTCATGTTGGGTGATACCATTTTAAGTGCAACTATGTGGGCATTTAAGGCACACACAGAATTACAGAAGTGGCACAACTTTTATTTCATGTGTGTACTGCTTTGGCTTCCTGCCATGTGAGGAGGGACTGCAAGGTCCCCATCCTTTCCTGTTCCTTCCATGTCCTCATTTTCGGCACAAGTGGTGGCTCATCCTGGAAGAAACACTAGTAAGGATGTGACGGGGCTCCTTGCCTGAACGATCCTCTTTCTCGAACTGCTATGGCCTCGTTTATTCAAAACCTATTCTGATTCTAACAGAAGCTGTGGCTGCTGGGGGCTCGCTGTCAGCGTCTCTGTTTACGCGGTCCTGGACGTAATCCACCTTTCTGATACTCCCTTTAGTTTTCCGGGACGCATTGCCACTGTGGGTCGGCCAGAATTCTATGCTCAGGGCATCTGGAATGCATCATGGGAGTGGAGCGACAAGGAACAGAGGCGACTCAAACTGTGGGTGCCTCCTGTGCCCATGCACATGCCCGTTGTCCCAGCGGGCTGCACTCACAACACAGGAGTTCAGTGCTTAAATTAGGAAGAATTTCAAGATGGTGACAGCAGAGAGTTACCACAAGCTTGGGGCCCCTCTGAGTGGGGGCTGTATGCAGTGCTCAGGTCGTACACCAGTGCTGTTGCCTCTGGTCTCAGCCCCTCCCACCCCATCCCCTGCAGCCATGCTTCCCGGCAGGAAGGCTGCCACCCTCACTTCCTTATGGGTTTCTCCAGTCCATCCAACTCAGACCAGTCGAAGGATTTCTCTGAATTGTAAATCTGACCAGCATCACCGACCCCCTAGCCTGCAGTAGCCTCCATCTGCCTTTAGGTGGAAATCGACGCTCCTTAGCGAGGCACAGCTCAGTTCAGCCTTTGCACTTGACCTCCTACCCTACACTGGCCATGCTGGCTGTCTCCACACGTCCTCTGAGCCTTTGCACATCTGTCCCTGATGCCCGAGGCTTATTTTCACTTGGTTGGCTCCTGCTCTTTCTTCAGGTGGTTATCTCCCATTTGGAAGCCCTCCAGGCCTCTTGGGCATATCACATGCTTGTTTTTTTGCCCCCTCCCCTCCACCCCGGGGTTTTGAATACCCCCTATGCTTCCTCTACCACAGCATTTAAGATCACCCCAATATTATATAATATTAAGTGTAATATATAGTGTATTTTAATAATATAAAGTGTAGAAGGAGAAGGGATGAGCAGTCCTTCTTCCATTCGGAGCCCTGGATTCGGGGTTTGTGAGGAGCCTCTTGAACCTGGAGAAGAGACTCCGGATCAGATGTTGGAGCGGGGCCTTGTCCCGGCCCTGTCACTCACTGGCTGTGCCACCTTCTGTGCAGCCCAAAACGGAAGGCTTCCTTGACTTCTCTGACAGCAGTTGTGAGCTTCATAAGAGCGAGGGGATGGCAAGGATTTTGTTTACGTTTCTATTTATTTGAGAAAGAGAGAGAGAACGAGTCGGGGAGGGGCAGAGAGAGAGGGAGACACAGGATCTGAAGTGGGCTCTTTCACTGTCAGCACAGAGCCCAACACGGGGCTTGAACTCACTAACCGTGAGATCATGACCTGAGCCGAAATTGGACACTGAACCAACTGAGCCACCCAGGTGCCCTGGCAAAGATTTTTTTTAAAGGTTGAAGATCTTATAAAAACAGTAGGAGTGAATAATTATCCTTTTTTTTCTTTTAATCAAAGACGAAGTTCTGCCACACAGTCTTGTCCCAAAAGCAATCCCTGATGGCAGTTCTGATGTTTGAGTTATGTATGAAAGGTATCCAGTCGGAAGGCTAGTAATCACATGGCCACATACATCCTACTCTATCTCATATATAAATATACTTGATTTTTGTTATTTGAGGTCATTACAGTCTATAAAACCATTGCTTTACAACCCTGAATTAGCCAATACTGAGCAGTTGTTCATGGGGGATTACATGACCTTGTTTTATATGTGTTTCTGTCTCATGACGCCTTTGGTAACATACATTGTTGGTTCATGAATGCTGAACTCATGGCCAGCAGCGCTGTCGCGCATGCCTGGAGCAAACGTGTCTAGCTCACGCGTACTCTTGCTAAGGCCGACCGAACCCAGCCTTCTCGAACCGAGGAACTCCTGATGGTGCTTCAGCATCCTGCTCGGACCCATTTGACACCGCGAAGTCACCAACACGAAGCACAAGACCACAAAATGCACTCCCATTAAATAGACCATGGAAAGGACACTTTTATTTTCGATAGGAGAGCTGAATCAGGAACTTCCTCCACCTCAGCCGGGACTGAGGGTGTGGCCGACAGGAATGTTTTGAGCTGAGAAAGCCCCGCAACTATTGATCTGGGAGTTACAAATCAATGCTCGAGAGTAGGCGAATGTGCAAACAGGGAACCGGTGAATACTGAGCACGGGCTGCGTATACCAGTGACCAGGGTCAGACTTTCCTCAACTTGCCACCCAGAAGACGGCCAGGAGCCAGTAACTAGAAAACTCTGGGGTGGTGGAGAATAAACTAGACCAAACAGGGCTCAAAAGTGAGAGGTGGAATCCCTCAGCTGGACCTGAGCAGTTGAATATAAAATAAGGTGACGGATTAAGAATAGCAAGTGCATGGTGAGGACAGTCAGAAAAAAGCAACTGTCCACAAGGGAAGGATACAGAACAGTCGATAAGCAGCTTCCAGGAGAATGAAGGAAGTAGGGGCCCCCAGGACCTGCTGGGGAGGTTTTACACCCAGCCCTGGGGGGAGCATACCAGGGACTCAATTAAGGATAAATATAAAGAGGGAAGCCAGGCCAGCCCAATTATTGTGTGGGCGCCTATATTTTTTTACATTTGTCCGGCCTCGCCTGCGTCTTTGAATACAAAGGGAGAAATACTGTTATTTCCCCTAAGTCTAAGGGGAAACCCAAGAAGTGCTACTCACCAAACATCATCCTCTCTAAAGTAAAAAAAAAATTTTTTTTCATTATAATGAGCAGTGAAATCACTATATAATTTTCCAATTAACTGAATGCGTGCCCTGAAGTCTTCATTTTGGACCTTGAACATACCCCATGTACCTTGATCATCCTACACATTTCGGCAGCGGGCAGGTGTGAAATAGGCCATCTGAAGTTGAAAGGCTGTTTACAGGGTGGGCGGGGAAGCCAGCACCTGGCCGCCCCCACGTCCGTCTGTCTGTGCGCCGGGCTGCGTTGGGCCTTCTGGTTGGTCAGCTTCCCCGAGTATTTCTGAGAGAGCCTTTTGTTGTCCATGGGGATAGAGCTGCTAATTTGGCCAATTCCAAGCAGAAAAGATCAAGTGTAGATTTCATATCTGCATTTCAAGTGCTGGTAAAAAGTTGCATTAAGTTATCGAATGCACTGCAGTCTCCCGCCTTCATCGCCAAGTGGCCCTGTGGTTTGGGGGTCACTCGGCATCCCAAAGAAAAGGAAAAGTGTTCCATTAAAGTGCTTGAGGCAAATGGGGATCGATCCAGTTACTTTTGCGCTAATCTAATCCAGATGGCATTCACTGAATAACTTTCTGGGTTTAGTACCTGGTTACTGAACAAGGTGTTCATTTCGATAGGATTGGAAACCTTTGGTTGAAAAGCATGAAGGAGCCCCTACCAGATTCGTTCAAAATAAAATAGTGCATGTAATCATAAGATTGTCATTCAAGTCCAAGACAGCATGCTTGGAGTGATTTTTAATCAGTTGATTGGTATCTTTCCTTCTCTGTATATTTGTATATAAATATGGTTGTAGATTATTTTATACATGTTATATATAAGTATATAATATAGTATATTACTACAGATAGTACATTATTTTAAATATAAGCATATTATAATATTTTACTGTGTTGCAAATTGCAAAGTAAGTTCTTGTAGAGTCTTTAAGAATCACTCCATCATGGCCATAGAAATTACACCTGCGGAGGCATGTGAAATTAAAGAGGTTATGGGGCGCCTAGGTGGCTCAGTCTGTTAGGCATCCGGCTTCAGCTCAGGTCATGGGTTCGAGCCCCGCGTTGGGCTCTGTGCTGACAGCTGACTCAGAGCCTGGAGCCTGCTTCAGATTCTGTATCTCCCTCTCTCTCTCTTTGACCCTCCCTTGCTCGCACTGTGTCTATCAAAAATAAATTAAAAAAAAAAGAATTAAAGAGGTTATGATACTCACAGGTCCTAAAGGAGAGAGGCCCAGAGGCACATGGGAGGAGTGCCCAGAGAGCAGCTCACGAAGGTGGGCAGCTGAGAGACAGTGGACTGATAGGCAAGTGCTTTTGGGGGGTTCGATGAAGTATACAAACAAAGGCGTGCGGGGTTTTATTGAATGTGACTGGGTCACGGTCAGGGCGGGGAACTGGTAATGGGCCAGCCTTATGACCCTGGTCGCTGCGCACTGTCGGTTTGTGGGATGTTGAGGCGTTGGGAAAATAGGAGTTTTAAAGATGGACGATTTTGAAATTATGTAGTGAGATGTGTAAGTCCTGGGCGGTGCTGGTTGCCGTAAGGAGTCATAAGAATCTGCGACTCCTTGGTCCCCTCTGGCCTGCCCTCGCTCTGAGGTCCTTCTTACGCTCTCACTCATTTCAGGACGATCCTACTACATGTCAGATTCTTTCTAGGAGCTAGAGACAGAGCAATAATAAAACAAAATCCCTCCTAACAGTTGAAAGGGGAGAAACCACAACAGGTATCTGCGCGGTGAAATCCAGCAGAATCGGGGGTGATGGGACAGGAGTTTTTGTAGATGGGGCTCTGCTGTTTTGCAGAGCGGCAGCTGGAGGCCTATGTCACAAGGTTACATCTGAACAAAGGGAAGGATGGAGGGAGGGAGGGAGAGAAAGAGCAGGTATTTGGAGGACGACGGTTTCGGGCAAATAGAGCAGCCAAAGCAAAATTCTGAGGCCAAGCACCAAACCTTGGGTGGCGTTTTTAAGAAACAAGACCACTGCGGCCAAAGCCCAGGGGAGAACGGTAGGAGATGAGGTCACCACAGCAGGAGGGCCCCCGGTCACATGAGGACTTCAGAGTTTTTTGTTTGGGTGAGTTGGAAAGCCATACAGCGGATTGACGTGTGTAGACAAGTGCTCAGCCAGGCGCCGGGGATCTGAAATCCATACACGTGAATTAACACGTGGGCATCCACACAGAAAATCCACTTAAAAATATACATAATTCTATTCTAAAGGGGAAAGTATGGGGCTTGACGAATCAGACAGTGGGTGTGTAGGAAGAGAAAACAAGGAGGGGTTGGGAGAAAAAGTAACAAGATAAAAGAGAGCTGGATAAGTGACTCTCAGAAACCAGCATTGGATACAAGGATTCAAAGTCCAGGGGCAATAGAAAAGTCTCTGTGTGCCTGGAAAAGGGGGATGGGGTGCCGTGTGGCACTCTTGAAAGACACAGGATGTTCATTTCATTTTTTTAATGTTTTTATTTTATTTTTGAGAGAGAGAGAGCACGAGCTGGGAAGGGGCAGAGAAAGAGAGAGAGAGAGAGGGAGACTCAGAATCCAAAGCAGCCTCCAGGCTCTGAGCTGTCAGCACAGAGCCCGACATGGCGCTCGAACCCACAAACTGTGAGATCATGACCTGAGCTGAGGTTGGACGCTTAACCAACTGACCAGGCCCCCCATGATGTTCATTTCTCAAGGCAGAAAAGTCACAGAGAGCCGATGGTGGTAGGGCAGGGAGCGGCTTGTCACTTTCCTCCACAAAGGTCACAGTCCATTTCCAAGGTTATTTAACCTGTGTCTGATTAGAATTGGAGAGTATTTTCATCAATACACTTTGGGATTCCTTTAGTTCTTGGAAGCCTGAGCAAACATGGAAAGTTTGTAGGGTTTATGCCTTTGGAAATAGTATTTTTATTTGACTTTTAGAAAACCAAACAGTTTTGTTCTCAAAGAGAATAGGTGACTTTCTTGAGAAAAAGTGGTCAGAAACTGGACTTCTGGAATTCGTAGGCTGAAACGTGGCTTACCAGAACCCAGCAAACTTACCCAAATGAGCACTTACCTCGTTCTTTGTAGGAACTGTTGGGCTCTTTCTATGAAAAATGCTTCCATAGCAGCCCGAAAACCCAGAGGACAAATAATTAATGGCATAATCACCCCATCATGGAGCTAAGCCCCTAGTTGAGGACAAGTTTATAGAACATGAAAGCAAACATCATCTACTTTTTTACAGTCTTGGTTTTAAGACCAAACCAAGGCTAAGCTGGGAAGAAGTGGATTTGGGGTGTTCTTCGTCCTTGCCTTTTTGGGGGCTCCCTCTTCCAGAGATTGGACTGCCAATCTAGTTTCCTTGTACTATACTCATGCTCTTGTCAGGGAGGAAAAAACCCCGTGCCAGTCACCCTATAAGGTGCCCTGCTTATGCTATTTCTTCTCCCTTGCACATCAGCACAATAAGGTAGGCATGAGTCTTCTGTTTTACAGATAATGAAACAGAGATCTAAAGAGGTTGTACTTAGTTTCCCCAAAGAAGCCTCTGGTCTGAGAGGGCCCAGAGCATGAATTCCCCACACTCATAGCCCGTGGCCACCCCCTCGGTGGCTTTGGCACTTCTGATGCAGGGGCACCACCCAGCATGGTCACGGCCCCACGCCTCTCCCACATCCATCCCTGTGTAGAAACAAGTTAATTGCCTGCCTTGGGAGCGTTCCATCAAAGCCCACCAGCCTCTGCTTTCCACGTGTTATTATGAAGAGCGGTGGCTCATTAACAAGGCTGCTGATCCCTTTGAACTCCTTAGTAATTTAACTCACTTCACCTGTAGCAAGGTCTTTACTCGAAGAAATGACTCCACTGATGAAATTGAGGGTCATGCAGAATAGTGTCAACAGTACCGTCACAAACCAATGCGGGGGGCATGTGCGTGTTTGGTGAAAGTTTTCGGTACTTCTCAAAGTCCTGCCAGCTTTCTACCTAACACAGGTACGACTGACAGAATGCTGGAGTACTGGAGAGGGTAGGTGAGCTGCTGAAACCCACACCTCCCACCACCCCGGGGGAATAGCAGAATAAAGGATTAGTTCTTGCTCTTCCCTGATCCAGTGTAATTAGAAAAGGGGGAGGTTGTGTACATGTGTCATTCAGGGGCCCAGATTCCTTCCATCTTGTGCCTCCCCCATCTTCTGGGTCCTCAGAGCTGTCCCTGTCCCCTCTGTCTTCCACATGTGACAGCAGATGGAGAGAGAGAAGGAGTGGAGAGTCACGTCGAATCTCAAGGGCTAGATCTGCAAATGCTTGACATCACTTCTGCCCTCTTCCCATTGGCCAGAACTCTACACTGCCCTACACAGCGGGGCTGGGAAAGATGTTCCTCCCATGTGCTCAGAAGAAAATGTGTGGTCCGTACCCCATATAGACCCTCAGTTCCCCTGCTGTCCTCCCCTGGTCTGTTTTGGGACCAGGATCAGAGGTCACCGTTAGATCAGAGAGCCACCCTTGGTGGCCCCTCGCCTTTGTGATTCCCCCTCAAGCATCTAAGATACAGGCTGATGGCTGTCGCTCTCATGGTCATAAATCTGCAGGTTCAACTTTCTTGTGCCAGACCCAGGCCCAGAGACTGACTTTACCTTTTGATCTTAATGCCCTTGGGTGTGTGGTGCCCAGTCATGAGCCCTGTATCCATTGTGGGCCCCTTCCTGCCCTCTTAGAAACACTGACTCATTGCCCTGAAGCCACGTGGGCTGCCCCCTGCTCCTGCTTTTGCCAGTTCTCCAAACACACTCACAAACACAAAAGAAAAAAAAAACCTTTTTCTTGAAAAGAACTTCAAACATGTAGAAACACCTTTGAGTATTTGTGAATAAAAGGGTGTAGTCGCTTATCTAAGGCATTAATGGATTGGAGGGTGCTGCTGTATTAAATAAGTGGAGGGGGGTTGCAAGGACAATATAACTGAATTCCACTCTCTTCCCAGAAGGAAGATTGGGAAATTGGCCCCTGGTGGGTAGGGACTTTAGCACACGGATGTGGGGCCAGCGACTGATGGGCTTATATCCTGTGCTTAGAGTGAGTCAGGCAGCCATTAGCCCTTGGGAAACCTGGCCCCCCGGGGAGGGCTCTGACTTCAGAAAAGAAAGGAGGAAGGATTTGCAGATGGCTTGGCCTGTTCTCAATGTTGTGATGTTGTAAACCTTAATTATTATTATTATTATTATTATTATTATTTTAAGTTTTAAGGAATCTCTCCATCCAATGTGGGGCTAGAACTTATAACCCTGAGAACAAGAGTTGCATGCCGACTGAGCCAGCCAGGCACCCCATAAACTTTAATTATTTAAAAAAGGGAAAGAGAGAGAAGGAGAGAGAAAGAAGAAGAACAAAAGAAAGGGAGGGAGGGATGAAGGAAAGATGGGAGGAAGACAGGCAGGAAAGGAGGAAAATTTCCCTTTCCCCTCAAGCAGAGCAGTGATGTTTGTGGACCATGAGGCTGGGCCACTGGGCTGTGCGCTTGTCTATGAGTTTTCCGTCTTACCATAAGCGCTCAGAGCAGACAGGGCTGATGGAAATGCGGTTTGATTTGCAAGCCACCAAAGAGCTCTGTGTAAATTCATGTTCTTCAAGGTTGACAATACAAGAGTGATACCCTACACGGTGCCGTGGATTATGGCTGATAAAGATGCTCTGCCCGTTACATCACCTGATCCTCACTGTAAACGTGAGGACACCAAGGCTGAGAGGTGATGGCCACAGTCACTTTGAACCCTGTTCCCAGGTTCTTTTTTTTTTTTTTTAATTTTTCAATGTTTGTTTTTTTGAGAGACAGAGTGGGAGAGGGGCAGAGAGGGAAGGAGACAGAATCCGTAGAATCTTGGGGCGCCTGGGTGGCTCAGTCGGTTGAGCATCCGACTTCAGCTCAGGTCATGATCTAGCGGTTCACGGGTTTGAGCCCCGCACTGGGCTCTGTGCTGACAGCTCAGAGCCTGGAGCCTGTCTTCAGATTCTGTTTCCCTCTCTCTCTGACCCTCCCCTGCTCATGCTGTATCTCTCTCAAAAATAAATAAAACATGGGGAGAAGCACTGGGTGTTATATGGAAACCAATTTGACAATAAACTATTATAAATTTATAAATAAATAAACAAATAAATAAACAAAACATTTAAAAAATAAAAAAATAAAAAAAAAAGAGAAGGGTCCAGGCTCTGAGCTGTCAACAGAAAGCTGGACACAAGGCTCAAACCCACAAACTGAGAGATCATGACCTGAGCTGAAGTTGGACGCTGCACCGACCGAGCCACCCAGGCGCCCCTCTCTGGCTTTTAGTCTTCTGTTCCCCACTCCTCCTCCCTGTCCACTGATGCCACATAAAGATTCTGCAAACACATAGAACTCTAAAATGCCTTCTGAAATTAGCCACATTTATCCATTAAGCACTGACTGTGTTTTATGGAACTCTAAATGTTTCCTTAAGAATGGTGCATTTAACAATAATCTTCAGATGTTTAATGCAAAAAAAAAAAAAAAATGGAGGGCTGGTCAAGTACGTGCAAGGGATTCTACCTCCTATTCCCAGTGCTTGACAGTTGCCGTGTGCATGGGCCTATCTATGACTCTGGGAAATCCTTCAGGGAAAGACTTGCATTTGCCTTGTTTCTTTTTTTTTTTTTAATTTTTTTAACGTTTATTTATTTTTGAGACAGAAAGATACAGAGTGTGAGTGGGGGAGGAGCAGAGAAAGAAAGAGACACAGAATCCAAAGCAGGCTGTCAGCCCAGAGCCTGGGGCTCGAACCCATGAACCATGAGATCATGACCCGAGCTGAAGTCGGATGCTTAACCAACTGAGCCACCCAAGCACCCCTGCCTTGTTTCAACCTGTTTATCCCACCTCATTTTGCTATAACGTCTCCTTTCTTCCCCCCCCCCCCCCCCGCCCAATGTTTGTTCCTCTCATGGGACACTTTGGGACACACCCATGATTCCTTGAAAGTCGGTCATTTACATTCTGGTCATTCTCTGGTCACTGGAGTTTTCCTGTATGAATGGCTTTTCCTCCTAAGAGTGACGGGAATGGGAATCCCAAGAGTGACTTCCCCTTGTCTTTCTGAAGACAGAGGGAGAGCTCCTGGTGCTCTTAGGGGGCTCCTTTCCCATGTATTATCCATCTGCCTTTAAAATAAGGAAAACATAAAAGCTTTCATGTAAACGACTCTAGGATTTGCCCAACAGAGCCAGGTCTTGCAGATCCTTTGTGGAAAGTTCTAGCCATGCCCAAAACTGTGGAGGCTGCTGCTGGGGACAGAGTGGGAAGATTCACCAGGAGAGGATCGTGGAGTTAAACGTAGGCTGTACCTTGGCCCCTGAACTATGTGAAACCAACAGGGATCCACAGAGTGTTTCCAGGCCAGACCAGGCTCTAAGGACTGATTTAACAGTTTGCTCTTCTGCCTTCTTTCAGGATAGTAAATATTTACCCAAACACTTAGAGTTAGACCAAGAGCTCTGGCTGAGCATATTATGAAATAAAGCTTTTTGATTGATCCAGAATGATGGGTCATTTGATCCAGAGAGAACTGCTAACAAGAAGCCTCGTTAGTAGTCATTCTTTAAGAGGGATCTCCTTTGAACCAGCCAAGAAGCTAAGGTATAGAGAAGCCAAGTGCTATGGTCTGAATGTTTGTGTCCCTCCGAAATTCATATGTTGAAATCTTCACCTCCAAAGGTGATGCTTTTAGGAGGTAGGGCCTTTGGAAGGTGAATAGGCATTAGCGTAGCGTCTTTATGAATGAGATTCCCTAATCCCATCAATGTCTTATAAAAGAGATGCCACAGAGTTCCACGCCCCCTTCCACTATGGGAGGACACAGCAAGATGGTGCGAGCTCTGAACCAGGAAGAGGGACCTCACTGAAATGCAGTCATGCTGATGCCTTGATGTTGGGCTTTCCAGTCTCCAGAACGAGAAGAAATTAATTCCTGTGGTTCTGTGGTGTTTTCGTTATAGCAGCTGGAATGGACCAAAACACTGAGTCATGTGTTGACTCTGCCCAACGCAATGGGAAGAGTGCACGTGCTCACTGGGGAAGCTGGAGAGCGCACTGGAAAGGGCATTCGACTGGGAGCGGGTCATCTGTCATGTGCCTTGTATTTAGGGTCAACCTTGGCAGCAGGCTCCTGCTGCATCCCAGTTCCTACCTTTATCCTGGGAGATGCCTGGTCCAGAGGGGCAGCCTTGCTTCCGGCAACCTTCCCCTCCGCACGCATCTCACACTCTTCCATGGCCACTTCTTGGACATTGCTATCGTCTGCCAGAAATCTCTTGGGGTACAACGTCCTCCTGCCTCTCCAGCGCCCTGGTGTGGTTGCACCCACCCTGAGCTTGCTGGATCTGCACAGACCTCCATTCCCTTGGGCCTCTCCTGTGCTCATTTCCAGCCCTCTATTTAGCTTGGAGCCCTCACTCCAGCATCTCAAGTGACTTCCTGCTAATACCCACTTTCAAATGTGTTCCACCTCAACCCACAGCGAGAAATAGAATTTACACATGACCTAGGGCTCATCTACATATGTATTTACACACACACACACACACACACACACACGCATGCATAGGTGTTTCCCAACTTTAAAAATCTGTCTCTGGACATCAGTTCTTAGAACTTTAGCCCTGTGTCTCTCCTCCTCTTTACCAAGTTGTTGCAAGAGTCATCTATATAAACTGTGTTGTTCCCTATGGCTGCAACACTTGGTGGCCTAAAGCAGCACAGATTTATTTTCTTACAGTTCTGGAAGTTGGAGGTCTAAATTCAAGGTGTGAGCAGTGCTGCATTCTTCTGTAGGCTTCAGGGCACGGTCTACTTTCTTGCCTTTTCCAGTTTCTAGAACCACCTATATTCTTTGGCTCATGGCTGCATTGCTTCAACCTCTGGTTCCACTGCCATATCTTTTATCCACATTGATCATCTTATAAGGACCTTGGTGATTCTGTTGGGCCTCTCAGATCCTCCAGGATCACATCCCCATCTCCATCCAGATTTCTAACTTAAACACAACCTCAAAGTCCCTGTTACAATGCAAAGTCCCTGTTACAATGCAAATTCACAGGCTCCGGGGATGGGGACCTGTGAAGGTCATTGGGAGGCCACTGCTCTGTCTAGCCCATGAACCATCTTGGATTTCCTCAACTTCCGCTCAGTGGTTTCTGTCCCCACTCACCATCCCAAATGCCTCTCAAAAAAGGTCCTTTGATATCCTCTTTGTTCCTGAAAACACTAGATAGTTTTAACTTGTCCTTCTCCCTGACCTCTTAGTAGCTTCTGACAGAGTGGGCCAATCAGAAGGAGGTGTGGGAAGCAAATGTGGAGGGACCCCAAGGTGTGAGGGCCAGGGGTCCGTCCTCATGGGCATCTTCTGCTGTCGCTCTAGAGTGGCCTCTGGTGTGGATGTGGTAAGTGTAGAACGTGATATTCTGCCACTGCCCTTGGCCTGTTGATCCTTCATAGACTCCATGATGTCTAGACGTTCTTCATTGGTTTAAAAGCATTGGTTCAAGAAAGGTGTTTTAAACAGTTTTATTTACCTCCCTACAAAGAAGTGAACCTATCCCTTGTGTGCAGCTGGGCGACCTTGCACAAAGTAAAACATGTATCCACTTTTCAGATCAAGGAAGGAGCTTGGCCAGCTCACCCTCATGTCCCCTCCCTGTCGCCAACCCCTCTTCTCCCAAATGTAACGCTATTCTGGGGAAGCTCAAGTGGTTTTAATTATTTTCTTTTAAATAGACTTTCTTTTCTTTTTTAAATGTTTATTTATTTATTTTTGAGAGAGAGAAAAAGAGACAGAGAGAGAGAAGGGAGCATAGCACAGAGGAGCATAGAGAGAGAGGAGGGGGAGAGAGATTCCAAAGCAGGCTCCGAGCTGCTAGCACAGAGCCCAATGTGGGACTCGAACTCACAAACCCATGAGATCACGACCTGAGCCTATACCAAGAGTTGGATGCTTAACCTACTGAGCCCAAGGTCCCCCCAAATAGACATTCATTTGTAGAACAGTTTCAGGTACACAACAAAATTGAGTGGAAGCTACAGAGAGCTCCCAGATGCCCCTTGTGCCTACGCAGACAACGTCTTTCCCACTGTCCGTGTTCCCCATTGGGGTGGCACATGTTACAATCAATGAACCCACATTGACACATCACAGTATGGGCCATGGTCTATAGTTTATCTCTGGGTTCACTCTGGGTGTTGTGTGCTGTAGGTTTTGATGGTGTATGATGACAAGTGTTCGTTCTGTAGGTTTTGACGGTGTATGATGACAAGCGTCCATCACTCTTGTGTCCGACAGGGTAGTTGTAATGCCCTGAAATCCTCTGTACTCCCCCTATTCATCCCTCCCTCCCCCAAACCTCTGATAACCACCCATCTTTCTACCATCTCTGAAGTTTTATCTTTTCCAAGATGTCATGTCATTGGGATCATAGAGTCTGTAGCCTTTGCAGCCTGGCTTTTTTTGCTTACTAATGTGCGTGTCTGTTTACGGTTTCCTCACTCACTTCATTTTAGTGCTGAATAATATTCCGTTGTGTGGACACAGGCACAGGTTTTTGAAGAAGGAATTGGACTGACGCTAGAGCAGATTTTACTGCTGAAGTGTCTTCTTTGTACCCCGTGCTGTTAAGACTGACCCATTCCCCTCGCCTTCAACCTGTGGCCCAGAGGCCATTCTCTGCCTTGAGCTTCTGATTCCCATAACATCACTGTCAGAATACCAATACAGTATGCACAGGGGCTCAGGCCACTGCAGTGCACACGTGTCATGGTTTTGATGTAAATGGTCCCACGGAGATCAAGTTCTGTTTACTGGGGACAGACTGCACAATATATATAGAAGAAGAAGGGTCCAAACAGCAGAAGTTTAATTTCTACTTGTGTAACGGTTTGTGGAGAAGCCTCCATGAATCTTCTCCATGAATCTGGGACCCAGGCCCCTTCTGTCTTATGTCTCCAGCACCCCCACAGCCCTATTATTTCCTTCATGAAGCTAGCGTAACGTATGGCCTGTGGGGACAAACCATTAAGCCAAAGTCCTGCTCCCAGGATTATGTTAACATTTTAGTCAGCTGGTCACCCAGCGAGGTCCTGGGGAAGGGTGTGGTGACGGGCAAGAAAGTTTTAATGATGAGTTTGAAGAGCTACAAGGGAGGGGGTCCCCGCCTGGGGAGTGTAGGGGTGGGTGCTAGCCTCGAGGGGGGCATAAGGGTGACTGAGCTCCCTGGTGTGATTCAACAGGGGGAACTGAGATCCTACAAAGGGGCTGGAACTTTCCCAGCTCATGGCTTTCCCAGGGCGCGCAGGAAGATGCCAATTTGTGGCTGTCGGACCACCGAGGCGTCTCTGCCTCGCGTCTCTCTGCGCCTGGCAGGGAGCACAAAGTGATGGCGTTGTTCTAACCAGCAGGATCCTGTCTCCACGTGCCCCTGCCTGATGTCAGTTTTGCTGCTCAGGCTAGAGTCTGCCTCTCCAAGTGAAGCCAGTGGACTTCTTGGCCTTCTTATGGCCACTTTCAAGGGGGCGGGGAAGGACAAAGGGGATTGGTCTGAGTTACCTGGGCCGCCGAGCATTCACCTTCCGGTTGGCAAGGGTGACCATCCTGTGGCGGACATCAGGGCCCCTTTCACTGTTACTTTCGGGGAAGGCCGGAAAGCCGGAGTGGGAGCCCTTTACAGAGAATCATGGCCTCAGAGGATTGTGAAAGTTCGACAGGAACAACTTAAGCACGGGCCATCTGTGTGGGAAGTGGGGAGTTCTGAAACTGCCCTCCTCCACACCCCCTCCGCCCCCTCCCAGGCCGAGGCCTGCCAGAGCCGTCTCCCACACACCTCCCCAGAAAGTCCCTGGCTTCCCTCCCAGCCGCCTGGCGACTGACCTCATGAGGTGTGAGAAGGGGGAAAGGAATCTACATTTCAGATGAACTTTCCTTCCTCCTTTCTGAGAAGTGGTCCAGGCTGTCGGCACACGGGAACAGCAGAAAGTCATTCCCTCAGGGCTCTGGAGGCTGGAAGGCTGAGGTGGAGGCGTCAAGGGCCGTGCTGTCTCTCAAGGCTCTAAGGCAGAATCTTTCCAGCCTCTTCCAGCTTGTTGTGGCTGCAAACAATCCTTGGGGGTCCCTTGGCTTGAAGATGTCTCACTCCAGTGTCTACAAGGCTGTCTTCCCTCTGTCTCTTCTTATAAGGACATCAGTCACACCTATCAAGGGCCGGTCTCCTCCAGGAGGGCCTTATCTTAACTAATTACATCTGTGAAGAGCCTGTTTCCAAATAAGTGAAATCTGAGGCTCCTGGTGAACATGAATTTGAGGTTCACTGTTCAACCTGCAGCAGAGCCCCGCCATCCCCCCACCCTTCCCCTGCCCCGCAGAGTAAGCCCTTACCCCACACAGGTGGCCCTGCCTCCTGTCCAGGACCCAGGAGTGGTTACCCCAAAATAAAAGGGCACCCCTCACTCCAGGAAGGCCTAGCCTAGCAAGTGGGAGATCCCAGTGCCCAAATCTCTCCAGGACAGGCATATACATGCCCAAAGGACCCCCGCTTGGAATGATTTCCAGCTTTATAGAGATGCTTCAGTCTGGATGGGACCCAGATGGGAAAACTGGCACCCGCCCCATCAGCCTCAGCTTCCAACCTCGTGTGGGGTCTTCTCCACGGGAGCCGCTCAGGAGCCCCCCATCCCCACCCCTGGCATCTTCCCTACCGACCAGCTCCTTCCCCTGGGGAGCCGAGCTCCTCCTGCTCAGAGATTTGCGAAGGGGCGCTGAGCTCCCGGGCCTCCGTTAACCGAGCTGAATATTTTCCAGGTTACCTAACCAAACTCCTGCAGAACCACACCGCCTATGCCTGCGATGGGGACCATCTGAACCTCCAGTGTCCCCGGCATTCTACGATAAGTATCCAGTCGGCCTTTTACGGGCAGGATTACCAAATGTGCAGCACCCGGCCGCCTGCGGCCCAGAGGGAAGACAGCTTAACCTGTGCGGCACCCACGACATTGCAGGTATTACCTTTTGTGGATGTTTTAGGATGATATATATGCTTGTGATCTCATAGTTCGCTCAAAGCAAACCTGATCCACGGAAACCCCGACTTCTTCAAATCACCAGTTTCACCAGTGGGCTGTTGTTTGCTTCTGGGAAGAGTTCCTCGCCAAACAAGACTAAGTGGAAATCCCTCTCCCTGGGGAGCGCCCTTAATACACCCGCCAGGTGAAATTACTCAGAGAATAATTTCTCAGAGAATAACTTTGCCACGGCAAAGCCAAGTACAGTCGTGCTGGCCTTGCCCCTCCAGGACCACCTCACCTGTTGACACCACAGTAGAGAGGGGGGTGAGTCCTTCTGTGGAAGCCACGAGGGTCTCTGTGAGGCGGACAGCCAGATCCCGACGAACTTCTCAGAGAAGACACTCGAGGGAGGGAAATTGGTCTTTAAAAACAAAATGGTTCTCTTCTCCAGTGGTAGATAATGACCTTATTCTTGTTTCGAGCGTCTTTGGACGGCCTCTGCCATCTGTTCTATCAGACAGTGTGAGGAATTTGGGGGGGCAGCTAAGACTTTCTTTTCTTTTTCTTTTGCGTTGGCATTAGGGAAAGATTTTGCATAAGAGGAGGTCAAAACTAGTATTTCAGTGGTGATTTTAGACTACCCACGGTTCTTCGATTTTTTTTTCCAGCCACAGGAAATGTGGGGAAAGATAAATTTGCTAGGAAGACTAAGGACGGATGGAATTGGCGTTAATGCTGTGTAGCTCTCCCTGAGGTTCAAAGAGGAGAAGCAAACCTCATAGGGTATTATAAAGATTTTTCTATTTCTTCCACCATTTACTGCTTCCCTTCCAAGCATCTCAGTATCCGGGGTGGCCATGTGATTGGTAAAGATACCAGCTGAGTAGCCCAAAGAATGTGTTCGAGTAAAATCCCGGGAGGTGGCTTCCGCATCCCCGAGGAGAGGCCCCAGGAACAGCTCCTTCCTGTGTGCACCCCACCCAGGCCCCACTCCTTCCCCTGGGGTGCCGCTCGGGGAGCTGTGTCCCGGTTGGCCTGCCCCCAGTCCTTACCCAACTGCCCTGCCCCCCCATGCTTGGCCCCCAGCTGTCTGCTACTCTCCTAGGTGCATAAAAAGAACATGGCCGGTTGGCCACAGGACGGGTGCCCACTTTGTGGAAATATGAACTCCTGGCACCCCGAGGCTGCAAAGCATGGGCACCACTCCCCCTCTGCAATATGACGCCTGGCTCTGCCAAGCAGGCCTGAGGGGAGCGGATGTTTCCAGAGCATGTGTGCACACCCCTCCGATGTTGTTCAGAAGGTCTGTTTGCCAGAAACATCCCCGTGCACTGCTCTCTCATCCAGAGTTCAGGAGATCCTTTATTTTGTGTCTTTTGAGCAGCATTTGGGAACTGAGGCAAGGTGTTTTCTCCTCCGCAGGGTGAGGTTGTCTGAGGCTGGAGAGAACAGGGGTCCGTGTCCCCCCAGCTGATCTGGCCTGTGACTGAATGTCAACAGGAAGTCCCACCCCCAACATCTTTCAGCTGTTACACCGTTTGGAAACAGCCCCGCCTTGAGTCCCACTCTGTGGTTGTTACACGTAGAGCCACACAGGGCTGAGTCATTTCACGGTGACCCTCGGCCATGGGGATGTGTACCGTCCCCTGGGAGGCCCTGGACATTTTCCCCTGATTTCATGCCACCTCTGCTGGGGCCCCTGAGGTGACCGGGGAAAGCTGGTAAGGCCAGCCTCCTTCATGGAGATATTCCAGAATCTACTATGAGAGCATGGCCGTTCAGACAGGCTCATGAAGCTGAGATCCATTCAGTCCAACAAAGGAAGTGCATTCTTGGGAAATGTGTCCTGTGCTCCGTGTCCTGTTAGCGGGAACTCAGCGGAAGGCTCCTGTGTTTGTCATAGGCAAGACCTGTTCTGTTTGGAGACAGGAGGCACCGCAGCGAGGCCCTTTGGGACCATCTACAGGGTGATTCGTGGGCTTCCAGGAGCAGATTCACTCACAAAGCAGTGTGAACTGCCTGGGGAGAAAATGAAGGAAAGAGAGATTTGAAGGAAAACTTTGAAGCCCAGTGCTCCCCAGAAAGCCTGAGTTTTCACTCCTCAGGGAACAAGTAGATCCTGTCCCCTCGAGGTTGGCAGGGGTGGGAATCAGCTTTTTAATGTTTATTGGTTGGCCAGTGTTGGGTTGGGTCTCCAAGGCCTCCCTATAAGGCCGAGTTCTCTGTGGTCTGTGTCCGGCCATTTCTAACAGTGAAGAGCGACAGCCATGATTCCTGATCCCCACAGAGCTCTCTCAGCTCCAAAACCAGGGGGACGCCTCCCAGAAGGGACCTCCGAGTCCCCTCCAGCCCACGCTCTGAGGTGCTTGGGTCTTGGTCATGTTGCCTGAAGCTTCTGTGGTGCAGCACTTTGGCCCAAACCATCAGCCACGCTTCCAGTTGAAGAGTGGAGGCTGGCCGTCCACTGGGGGTCTGGCACTGGAGGGTCGGGTTTCTTGCTCTGGGACAGATGGCGAGACAGGAAGCCGACGTGGTCAATGCACGGGGACATGTTGTTTGTCCCAGACACAGCTCATAGCAGCTCGAAGTTTCTTTGTGTGGCCCCCAGGCCAAGCAGACAGGTGTCCCTTCCTGTCAGAGCCCGGGGCAGCTCGGGTGTAGAGTCTCCAGACACCCAGACACCGTGTGTGGTTTTCAAGCCTATCCCTTTTCTACCCCCCTCATTTTAGAAGGTGCTGGATGAATGCCAGAGCCAGCGTGCCTGCCATCTCCTGGTGAATAGCCGTGTTTTTGGACCTGACCTTTGTCCAGGAAGCAGTAAATACCTTCTGGTCTCCTTTAAATGCCAGCCTAGTAAGTAACTTCTGGGGGGGGGGCAGTGTGTTTGGGGTGTGGGCTCCCTGTTTTACTCACACCCCTGATGGAAATTCTCTGCCACTTGGCGTTTGTCCAACTTGGAAACTTGTTAATAGAGATGTCCTATTTTTTTGTGGTGTGTGTGTGTGTGTGTGTACACACCCACATATCTGTGTGCATTCTTACAAATCCTTGAATCCAAAAAGTCCTTTGTAGGGGTGCCTGTGTGGCTCAGTCAGTGAAGCGTCTGACTTCTGCCCAGGTCATGATCTTGCAGTCCGTGGGTTCAAGCCCCTTGTGGGGCTCTGTGCTGAAAGCTCTGAGTCTGGAACCTGCTTCAGATTCTGTGTCTCCCTCTCTCTGCCCCTCCTCTGCTTGTGCTCTGTCTCTCTCTCTCTCAAAAATAAACATTAAAAAAACCTTTTAAATCCTTTGTAATATGTAAAACCCAGTGATACTCACGCTAAATGTATCGGGGGTGGCAAGCAGCCGAAATTGCCTTTCCCCAAAATGAGGAACCAGTTTTCCTTATTCAGAGGAAGCTCATGTCAGCTGCGGGGCTGTCAT
The DNA here is from genome assembly GCA_004023845.1 of Helogale parvula. Lineage (NCBI taxonomy): Eukaryota > Metazoa > Chordata > Mammalia > Carnivora > Herpestidae > Helogale > Helogale parvula. The sequence goes on from PJEM01012177.1 coordinate 43,360, forward strand.
TCTCTTGAGAGGGCCGGTGGCACATTTGCTCCTGGAGCCCCCGGTTCTAGATCTTTCTGAACTTGCTTCTTCCACTTTCACCTACATCACGGCTCCGCACACAGTGTCTTTTCCTAAGGAGAAAGAAAAAGGAAGAGCTTCTGGCCGGGGCCTCTTTTATTCAGGCTCCTTGCACTTTTCTCCGTTGACTTGTGCCACGTGTGACGCACATCAGTTTTGTGATTAACCTGCTGAAGAACACAGTAATCGTAACGGTTTTTCTGCGAGGAAAGGTGTGGAGAGCCTGTGAGAGAAGCCATAGGGAACTGCAGCCTGAGAAGCTCCTGGAAACCCTTGAACACTTGCTGAAAAGGAAGCAATGTTTTAGCAACAATATTTAACCAAAAGATTATACGGAGGGATAATCATTTTAAAAATTCTGCACTGCCATCATGTTTTTATTTTCTGCGTTTTGTTCTCTCTTGGTTTCTGCCTCTGGTCCCAGCATCCTCCCCAAGACCCCGACAGCCTCCGTGCTGGAAGTGGGTGAAGCTGTAGGTCACACGTGTGTAGCGGTCGCACATTAGCACAGACAACACTGGAGCCTTCCAGCCAATACCAGCCAATATCCAGGCTTCTGTTGTAAGCCGTTGCCTTGCTGGGGCCCAGATGCCTCAGAATGGCCCCTGTGGCTCTTCCCCTGTGCTGTGTGTTCAAACACACATTCACACTCACACGCACACACTCATTTGCACACACATCCAAGATTACACGCTCACAGTGCACAAGTCACTCATACCTGCGTACGTACTATCCCACCCATATGCGCTGTCACACACACATGCACTGTCACACACGCACTCACACGTGCACATGATCACAACCACCCACAAGCAGGCCCGAACTCTGCAGACCAGCCAAACCCTCCCCAGCATTTCTCATCAACTCCTGCCTCACTCAGGAAGGTCCCATCTACATCTCTGTGTTCTTAGTTATGCCCCTCGGCTCGTGGCTAAATCTCAAAAAAAAAAAACCCTGAATGCTGTCCTCCTTCCATGGTGGAAAAGACAACTTTTTTTAAAAGTTTATTTATTTTGAAAGAGAGAGAGAGCATGAACAGGGGAGAGGCAAAGAAAGAGGGAAACAGAGAATCCCAAGCAGGCTCTGAGCTGCCAGCACAGAGCCTGACACAGGGCTCAAACCCACAGCCCTGATCATGACCTGAGTGGAAATCAAGAGCTGGACACCCAACCGACGGAGCCACCCAGGTGCCCCCAAAGGCAACCCATTTTATTTATTTATTTATTTATTTTCCTGAAAAATATTTTTATTGATTATTTTTTTTAATATAGTTCATTGTCAGATTGGCTAACATACAGGGCAGACAGTGTGCTCTTGGTTTTGGGGTAGATTCCCGTGATTCATTGCTTCCATACAACACCCAGTGCTCCTCCCAACAAGTGCCCTCCTCCATGCCCATCGTGTGTTCAAAATGTTAACGGTTAGAGAATCTGCGTAGTGGGAAGATGCCCGCCCATTGTGATATTCTCACATTTTCTCGATGTTGGAAACTTTTCATAATGAGAAGTTGCAAAGGACCAACCAGTTAAAGACATGGAAAGGCCCCTGCGGAGGTGGTCGAACCTCGACTACGTCAGTGCCAGGCCACAGCCTTATTCCCGTGGCCAGCAATGAGGTCTGACGGCTCGTATCACTTCGAGAAAACACTTAGTGACGGAGCGCGTTTTGTGGACAGGTGTGGGGCCAGGTGTCTCGAATGAAGACAAATCACGTTTTGCAGAACTTTCTCGGATGGTGCTGCCAGCCTGGAGCGCCTCCGCGTTCTTTCTTCCGGTGAGCGTTCATTTCACAGGGCTGCTTCCTTCTTGCCTTTTAGATTCTAGCAAATATCAGCTTTCTCGAGAAAGATCATGCATGTCAGAAAACATCTCAGCGGGACCCTACTCACTTGGTACTGTGCCAAGAGCTCGGGGGGAACGGAGCCTGACAGAGGTGGAGGGAAGACAGTACACCTTGCACATGCAGCTGTCAGAGCGTATAAAAGTACGGTGTTGTGTAGACTTGTGAAAACACAGTGCTGTGTAAGATACTCAGCACAGGACGTGTCCTGCACTTGTGCTCAGTAACTGATAGCTATTATTCCAATGGGCAGATTAAGGTCATTCTTGCTGAAGATGTAACTGACTGAAGGACAATTAGACCCCAGATGTTGGGGGCTGGAGTGAGGTCTGCCCTGGGTGTGGGCACTAGCAGGGGATACCGGAGAGCATTTTAAAAACACAGTAAAAGTGACTAAATATCTGCCTGCATGTTAATATCACCATGCACGGCCATGTCGATAACATCATTGGGAACACGTTCTCATCGCTCCGTGTCACCCTCTCCGCCCCTCTGTGGAAGGTCACTGCGGGCACACATCTGTGTATCTGTGTTATTGAAGAGGACCCACTGAAGGGCGCCTGGGTGGTTCAGTCGGTTAAATGTCTGACTTCGGCTCAGATCATGATCTCACGGTTCACAAGTTTGAGCCCCGCGTCGGGCTGTATGCTGACAGCTCAGAGCCTGGAGTCTGCTTCGGATTCTGTCTCCCTCAGTCTCTGCTCCTCCCCTGCTCACACTCTTTCTCTCTCTCTGTCTCTCTCAAAAATAAATAAACATTAAAAAGAATTTTTTAAAGAGGACCCACAGAGCCCCCCAGTTGGCAGAATCAGGTGGGGGACCTTGTTACTGTGGTCCTAGCTCTCCGACTACCCTGGGCTCCTGTCACCCCCCCCCCCCAAACCCACTGGGAAGGCTGCGGATGCCTCCTCTAATCTGACACCACTGAGCAGTCTCACCCAGCTCTAAAACAAATTCTCTTTCTCTAAGAAAAGTAGCAATTTTGTTAGTGGCGCTGCTGTGTTTCAGACCCAGAAATGTCACTCTTAGGCGACAGCAAATTAGCACATTCTTTTTTTAAAAAAATAGTTTATTGTCAAATTGGTTTCCATACAACATCCAGTGCTCTTCCCCACAAGTGCCCTTCTCTATCACCACCACCTCTTTCCCCCCTCCCCCTTCCCCTTCAACCCTCGGTTCGTTTTCAGTGTTCAATAGTCTCTTGGGTTTTGCATCCCTCTCTCCCCCCAACTCTCTTTCCCTCTTCCCCTCCCCCTGGTCCTCCATTAGGTTTCTCCTGTTCTCCTGTTAGACCTATAAGTGCAAACATATGGTATCTGTCCTTCTCTGCCTGACTTATTTCGCTTAGCATGACACCCTCAAGGTCCATCCACTTCCCTACTAATGGCCAGATTTCATTCTTTCTCATTGCCATGTAATACTCCATTGTAAATTAGCACATTCTTAAGGAACCAAGTGACACCTCATCACATAGCAGTAACCCCCCATATGTAAGGTGACACTCACAGCCTCCCCTGTTCTCACAGATGGTTCGCCCATGACCTGAGGACAGGATCCCTGGAGCCATACATGGAGGTGTGGTTTTACTCCGTGTGAGTTTGGCCAGCATCGCGGTCTCGTTAAGTGAACGAGCCCTAATACATCAGAACGACGGTGGTTCGTAAATGTACTTCAGGGCAGGCCTTAAAAAGCCTCTTCTAATCTTAAAAAATTTTTAAATTCTGATAAAGAAAGAAGGAAAAATAGAGAGAAAGAAAGAAAAGAGAGGGAGAAAGAAAGAGGGAGAGAAAGAAAGAGAAAGAAGAAAGAAGAGAAAGAAAGAAAAAAAAAAAAGAAGGAGAGAAAGAGGGGCGCCTGGGTGGCTCTGTCGGTTAAAGCCTCTGACTTCAGCTCAGGTCATGATCTCACATTTGTGGGTTTGAGCCCCGTGTCATGCTCTGTGCTGACAGCTCAGAGCCTGGAGCCTGCTTCTGGTTCTGTGTCTCCCTCTCTCTCTGCCCCTCCCCTTCTCATGCTCTGACTCTCTCTATATCAAAAATAAATAAAACATTAAAAAAATTAAAATGTTAAAAAAAGAGGGAGAGGAAGAAAGAAAGAGGGAGAGAAAGAAAGAAAAAAAGAAAAAGAAGAGAAGGAAAAGAGAGGGAGAGAGAAAGAAAGAGAAAGAAAAGAAAGGAAGAAAGAAAGAAGGAAAGAAAAAGAAAAGAGAGAGAGAGAAAGGGAAAGAAAGGAAGGAAGAAAAAGGAGCCCGTTCAGTTAAAAAGAAAAGCTTCCAGTTGCCGAGATAAGGCTTGGTTTTCATCCTTTCTGGCAAGCTTTGCCACGAACTGCATTCCTGACATTTTTCAGCACCCAGTTGGAAGGGCGCTTGCTCGGGCTCTTTTCGGTGTGTCCACCGGCCCTGTGTTCTGCATCAAAGGCCACCGTTCATTCTGGGCCTTTGAAGTCAGGCAGTATTTCGGTGTTGGTGGGACTTAGCGTCTACTGGTAAAAAGCCCTGAAAACCTCATACCAGTGCGGATGTGACTCACCCAATTCAAACCCTCGATGTCAGGGTCAGACGCAGTGTTCTTTTTGTTCAGAAAAAGAAAACAAAGCTTTTCTTGGCTTTAGGTTTAAACTTGCTGTATAAAGATTCCAGGCGAGTGGGTGAAGGGCATTCTAAATACTGCTTAGTCACCCCAGAACCTTCCCTCCTCTGAGAGCTCCTTGTGGGTCAGTAGGCTGCGCGGGGATTGGGTGAGCATCTGTAACCTGATTTCTGCTTCGCACCTGTCACTCATCTTGAGTGTTCCCATCATCACGGATTAAAGAACAGTGTGAGGTCGGGGCATCTGGGTGGGTCTGTCGGTTAAGCAGCCGACTTCAGCTCAGGTCATGATCTCACGGTTCGTGGGTTCGAGCCCCATGTCGGGCTCTGTGCTGACAGCTCAGAGCCTGGAGCCTGCTTCAGATTCTGTGTCTCCCTCTCTCTCTGACCCTCCCCTGCTCGCGCTGTCTCTCTCTGTCTCTCAAAAAGAAATTTAAAAACCTCAGAAAAATTAAAAAAAAACAAATTATGGAAAGACAGAATTTATATTTGGAAATTATTTTCTTTCATGTTGTAAGTTTGGAGCTTAAGCATCGATTCAAAGGATTCGAAGGTCCCACGGGCCACCATTGCCCTGGGGGTTACCTCGCACGCCTTCCTGTAAGGCTTCGTGGGGGCTTTCACATTCGCTTGATTACACGCAGAGTAAGGAAAACATTTTACATTTTGGCCCCGCATAACAAACGCACAACTGAAAGGATTTTTAAAAATTACAAAATAGTGTTTATCCTTTTTTGTGTGTGTGAAGCGCTTTGATGTTTTCTAAACTCTTCTTCGTTTTTTAAAATTAAGGGTCACAATTTGCTAAATTGATTTCACGAATAGGAGAGAATAGACCTCAAGTCACGGTTTGGAAAACCGTGACTTGAGCTCTATGAGGGATCTGGGAATGGCCTGCACCTCCAATCCAGAAACGTGACTGAGTCAG
>PJEM01012178.1:0-48788 GCA_004023845.1 Helogale parvula
TTATTTAAAAAATGCAAAAACAACAACAACAACAACTAAAAAACAAAAACAAAAACAAAAATGGCAGCTCCCCCTTTTGGATAGGTGTGGTTTGATGTGGTAGGTCTTGGAGGCTGCTCTCAGAGGCTCCGCCTTGGTGTCTGCAGAGATTAGATAGGCAGGCGTCACGCCAAGCTTTGCTGAACTATGAACTGTAGGCTACTCTAATGAGTCCGATCTCCTTTTGCCGTGGTTGAGCCAAGTTGTATTTTCAAGACCAGCCTCGGTTCAAAGTTCAAGTCCATGCACTTTTTATGCTACCACAGGTGGGATGTTTTGTTTTGGTTGCTGGCTTCTTAGGGGGACGAATCAATTTGTCTTGGCTCAGGCTGGGATTTCGGCTGCCCCTGCCTGGGGCGAGATGCACAGCAGGAGGTGATGTGCGTGTGCACAGTGTGCACCGTCACAGACTCCACCCCCGGCGGGGATTGCGTTAGCATTGGGGGAGGAATGAGGGTGTAGCTGTTGCCTGAGGCGGCGCTGGGAGCTGCTGGAAATGAGCTGGGAGCTCCTGCAGCCTGTGCTCGCACCCAGGTCTCCAACGCCACCAACTCTCTGCAGGGATCCTACAGAGGTGGGGGCTATCTTTTTCCCCTGTTGGCACCTGGGATTTAGGGTTTGCGCAGCCAATGCTGGGGGCGAGATGCGCTGCGGAAATGAGGTGCGTGCTCCCACTCCCAAAGCCGAGGTCGAGGTGAGCACCCCCGATATCGCCGCTGCAGTGGTGGCCGACTCTGCCAAGATGGCGCTGGGCTGGAAACTGTTGCTTCCTTTGCGCCAACTGGGTTCGGGATTTAGGCCCTCCAGCAGTTATCTACGGAGTGAGTTTCTCCAAGTGCAGTTAAGCGCTCTTTACCTCTTCCCCAGAGACAGTACTATGAGCGCGTTCAGTCTCTCTGTCTCTCGGGCTCCGCGCGCTTCCCCCGCGGTGGGCTGGGGCTGCCACCTCCCCTGCCCGTCTCGGGCTGGCCCGTTTTCCAATCTCCCCAGTTCGCATTCACTCACTCAGGTATCCTTCAGGTTCTCTTCCTTCTGGAGTCCGTATTTTCTCCTTCCTCTCTTGCAGATGAGAGCAGTGTCCTTCTCCGTTTGATCGATGGGGCAGATGAAGTTTACAGAGCTCCCTTCCTCTCCGCCATCTTGGCTCCTCCCTCGTTTTTGAAATCTAATGATTTTACTAAAACACACTTGATTGTTGTTTATTCTAGTTTATTTACTATCAGTTTTATATTTGTATATTTATATATAAACTAATATGTTAGTTTATCTGGTTCATTTTCTGAGGAGTAAATGTGACTTGATAATATGTACTCTCTTTCTTTTCTTTTCTCAAAAGTTTTCTTGGATAGTTTTTATTTTTTATGTATTTTTTAAATATTTATTTTAACAGAGAGGGAGAGTGTGAAGGGGGGAGAGGCAGAGAGAGAGAAATAGAGAGAGAGAGAGAGTGTGTGTGTAAGTTTGAGAAAGAGAGAAAGAAAGAGTATCTGCATGGAACCTGACATAGGGCTTGAACTCATGAACTGTGAGATCCTGACCTGAGCCAAAATCAGGAGTTGGACATTTAACCAACTGGGACACCAAGGCGTCCCTCTTGGATAGTTTTTAAAATGTGTGTTGCCTCAGTTACCTTGGCTCTTCTTTTCTGTGAAGTCCCATGGTATGTGGATTTTTGTCTGTCTTCACATCTATTCTTTCTCTGAAATTTAATATGTATATGTATATATATATATATATGTATGTATATATGTGTGTGTATATATATCTTCATTTCTTTTTTATTAAAAATATTCTCCACCTGCCTAACTCTTTTTTTTCTTAAGGTGATACCCACTGTGTTTCACACTTGTGTTTCTTCCAGTTTATTCTTCAGTTGGAATATTTTTAAAGTCTCTTTTTTAATTCTTCATCTTTTTTACCAAAATTTAATTTTCTTCAAATTTATTTCTTCTCAGGTGTTCCAGAACAGAGTTATTCTGTTCTTTCATATCTCTTTTTAATTTAAAAGTTATTTTAGCTCATTTGGAAATATTAGGCAGCAGTATTCTTCTCTTTTGTATATTTTTGTGATTTTTTATTGCCTATAGGTATACTATTCTCTTTCTTCTCTTTCTTATTCTCTTTCCTCTTATAAGACTTTGTATAGAATTTGACAGAAACCCTTTTCTGACGTTTATGTTTATGTGATATGGATTGCTCTTTGTTCAAGGGACAAGTGGCTAGAAATTTTTTCTAGGTTTGTGGCCCTCAACTTATTTTTCTGTCCTTTTCAGAAACAGTTGAATATATGGCCTTTTATTTCAAAGGTCTTCATCCTCTGAGTACTTCCTCACTTCTCTTTGTTTTTTTCCCTACTGATTCCATCCTGCTCACTTGTAATTCAACCCTTAGCAGATTCTTCTAAGGGTAGGGTAGATTCGATAACAAAGAATACATATTGTCTAGATGACTCCAGTAAGATTTTATCCCTTTCCCTCTTCCCTTCCAAGTTGATTGCTATTTTTTACACTGGATTGCCACGCTATGAGAAGAGCACCTACAGATGAATTAAGTATTTCTAGTTCTCAGGGCTTTAAGAAGCCCTGCTGCCTTCTTTTGAGTCCTACCATAAATTTATCATTGACACAGGTTCTGTAGGAGTTACAAAATGCATGGAAAATGCTGCTGCACAGTGGAGATTAAAAAAATCCAGTCTGGAAATTTGAGGATTCATGGAGTGGTGCATAGTATACCATATTTAGCACTAGGAAATAATAAAATAAAATGGCAACCACTCTGCTGAGATAGAAATAGATCTTTTGACAGTGATAATTTAGATAACCTCAAAATAATACAAAATATACAATTAAATGAGAAGACCAATTTGGGTGCTAGTAGATGAGAGAATATGGAATGCGTTATGGAAAAAAAAAACCAAATATTATCCAAGATAGAGGTATACTGTGTTATCATAATGGGAACTATAATTGCCATTTTAAGTTAATTAACATGTTATTCTCCCCCCCCCCCCTTTGTGGTATTGCCTTCTATGAAAAGTCGTGATCGTGGCTAATACCAGTTTAGTTTCCAGGTGGTATGTAAAATAACGGATATCATGACACAGCAAAAGACCAGCTGACAGGAATTTGTTTCTCCTGTATTTCACGTGTGAGTTTCTTCTTCTATCCAAGGATTAGGATTTTAGATGCTAAAAAGCTGAGTGGAATACTCTGATGCTTATTCTTCATTTACTCCCCATCAGTATTCCACATTCCATTCTTTGTATTTTTCTGACTTGCCCTTTCTATCAAAGTCTGACCCCAACACAAAACAAAACAAAAACAAAAACAAAAAACAAAGAACCAATCAAACAAACAAAAAAAATCTGACTTCCACAGTCTACTTTACAAAAGAACCCTGGTTGCCAGCTCAGCATCGCTTCCCTCTTCATCACATCCAGTTTGCCTCTGTTAGTTAAATGCTACCTCAGTTTCTCACATACTATCACTCCCACAGTCAGTAGGTAGCCTGTTGGCAAGGCACCATCTCTCCCTGTTAACTCCAAACAAGAGAATATGGGCCCAGTGAGCTTCGCACACATGTCCTCTTGGTTCTTAGACTTATCATTAGCTGAATCCTGTAATTTCTCTTTGGTGTATATTATTTCCTCACAGAGCAAGAACTGTACTTCCCTAAGACTTTTCTGAGACCAGACTCCGGTTACCAGCACGGAGACAATGGGCATCTGAGATTTTCCCAGTGAGATACTGCCTCACTTGAAGACAACAAATATTTGACTCTGCAATGAAAGATGTGTGTATATTGAGATTATTTTTTATTTAGTTAGACTCCAAGACCCCATGTGTTAAATTGTTATCTATGCACAACTGATCAAAACCACTTATAAACAGATGATTTTATTAAAAATGCCTAATTAAATAAGATAGATGAGAATTATCCCTAATTATCTAGATATCCATAAGACTATTACATGTTAGAACACATGTAATTTATTTTTAATAAAATTATCAAAATAGGTTATTTTTAATTTTTAGTGAAATCAAACCTGAAAATGCTTCTTATTCTACAGAGAAATACATAGGAAAGGAAAATGTTTTATTTTTATTGGAATCATTGAGTTCTTGGAATTTCTTCCAATTTTAATCTCAAAGATCCTGAAAGGAACAGTATTTAAAAAAAATTTTTTTTATCAGCTATCACCATTTTGTCCCCCTTCAGTATTTTTGAATAAAAAAGTTAGAAACAACTTGATTTTTGAAAGGATTTATGACCCAGTTATTACTGTTATTCACTTCATAATGCAGATGCCAATAGTTCAAATTGCCCTTCTGTTTGGGAAGTTTTATAGCATGTCAATTAGGAGACACATTGCAAGGAGGGGCGGAAAAAAAAGGATCACCACACGTCTTTAACATCAGACTTAATTTTAGACAGATGCCTTATAAGAAGGAATATATTTGGAAAGGAGGTCTGGACATTGGTTTCCTCCGCACATAGGGAAAATGTCATGCATTTTTGTTTTACACAACCCAGCTTGATGCCCACTGCACTATTCCTTCCTTGGAATTTCTGATAGCTTATGCATTGAGAAATCTAACTAGTTCTGTTTTTCTTTTGAAATACACACACACACTCCACACACATAATTCTTTTTCTATATTTGTTAATTATTCCTTAGAGACAATATCCAGGTATGCTTCTATTTCATAGTAGAGCCATGTGACTTATTAATATACCTAATGTATACTGACAGAATATTGACTAATAAGAGGTATTCTGGATGGGCCAAAGTATCAGAATTTGTGTCCTGGTCCTGCTACTTTCCTTCTCATGTCTGGGATTGCTGCATAACTTCTCAGATCCTCCATCTATGCATTTGTGAAAGAGGCATTTTATAGCCTTTATCTCAGGTAGTTCTTTTGTGAAAATTAAATAGTTTAATACATCAAAAGCACTTACAACAGTATTAGTAATATAGTCAGTACTCAGTAAATGTTAACTGGTTTAAATCTTCTTAATGTATACTGTATATGTCATTCCTGTAATATTAGTTATAAATCTAATGGCATCAAAAACTTTAGTTAGACTTGGTATAAGTTTTTATATCTTTCATCATTTTGAGTCCTTTTTAGTTGCAACCCAAATTAATACTAACATCTCTAGAGCCTGCAAGTTTTTGTGGTTCGATTCCTTCAGAACTGCTTTTTCTAAGAAAAGACAGACCTTTGGCTTGTACAATCCATCTTCAAATCAAATCACTTAGACTCTTCCACACAGCTTTCTTATGCATAACGGTGAATAGGATTTCTATAATCTCTGTACACCATATAGCATCCAGGTTAAAAAAAAAAGGGCCTTTAGCTGAATTTCCTTATAAAACACAACAGAGTTCTATTTTGAGATAATTTAGGAAGGTGTTTTTTCATTTGTTTGACTTTTGCCTTTGGAAGTTTTTTTTCCAAATGTAGAAGAAATTGTTACTGAACCTTCCCTCATAATAACAGATTGAGTTGAGGACCAGCAAGTATCCCAGATCACCTCTGTCAAGAAATTTGCAAAAGAATAAAATCAAACTATTCAAAATTAAGTCAGTAAATTATGCATTGTTTTGATATTTTACAGAAATATTCAATTAAATCACTTAACAATAATATTTAAAAAGATAAGTGGTATGTAGGACTCATGTAAATTTGAAAAGCTTGATAAGAAAAAGGGATAAAAAGAGAAGAAGTCAGTTTGAGGAATCATAAAAATAACAAATCTCCACACTCATCAAGTAGATTGCTAAAAGAAGTGTAGTGTGTTCCTGATTCCCATCAACTCATTGAAATGTCAGTCACCTCAACATCTTTGAAAACTTAGTACAAAGTTTAAATTTCTATCATCTTTCCTCTTCAATATACAAGAAAAAAAATAAAGCAACCATTTATTATAAAATACATTTCCAAGTATTTTACATGATTCATAGCAGACCTCTTTTTTGAAAAGCAAAAATAGCAAGCTAAGCTTTGCAGTTTCCAGTACATAAATCATCATGATAGCAATAACAAGGGGGTGGGATAATGTTGACTATCTTATGCAGAAAATCCTGGTATAGCTCAGTGTAGTGTGCAGAGCATTTGAACGGATTAATCACACCATTTTTATATTACCTTAAATGATGCAATCTTTTAAAATATATTATTAGTGTCCAGGCCATTTCCTTTCATAAAGTTCTTCTTGCCACAATGCTACCATAGAATCTTAACTAAATGAAATTCCAATGGTGCAATTATTTCATTAAAGGATATTAAGGAATTGTATCTTTGCTAAAAATCTTTAGGAAATAGATGTGCCTGTGTGTCACACTTTCCTTTAAAAAATTACACTGTGAGTGGAATATTTTATAATTCTCTGGTGACCATGTGTTTTTTTCTCCCAAGTCAAAATTAGGAAAACTAATTTGCACTGAATTGAAGAATATTTGGTGGAAGTGAAGGAGACTGCACCAAATCTATCTAACTCCCCCAGAATCAAGAGATTTGTTTCATTTGGTTTTCGCCCCTAAAAAGATAGCCTAGAAACACAAACACCCGAAAGGCTTTGATGTTTAGTTTTTTTTTTTTTTTTTTAGAAAAGCTACTATGTAGGCATATGCAGATTTTCCACTCACACACACACACACAGCACAACACACCACACATTAAATGCTTTGTTTACCACCTCAAAATATACTTGACCGTTTACCATTTTTGCTTATTTTTATTTCATATATATTATCATCATTCCTTTATCAATTATCTTTATAGGCCTCCATTGCCTATAGAAGTGCTTCAGAAAATTTTAGAAATAGCCCATGTCCTCTCATAAAAACACATCTAAATAGAATGTTCTGTATTTCTTCATTCCCTTTGGTAAGAGCAGACATACACTGTCTTCTTGTCCCTGGTTAATAGCATATGTACAAAAGACTTCAGAATTACAAAATCATCCACATCTATGTCATTTTCCTAAGTCTCATGAAACTTATCTCCTAAATACCTTGGTTGCCCCTTTCCTGAGAAAACTTCTATGAGTCCTGTTTCTTTCCAATCAATTCTCCATAGGGCTGCTGGAGTGATTATTCTGAAATGAAAATCTGTTCATGTCATTCCCCTACTTAAAATCCCTCTGTAACCTTGCTCTTTACTTGTCCTTCCCAGACACACACAAACCTTAACTCATCAGTTTTATGAGAGGCAGTGTAGTGTTATGCAGTGTTTTTCAAGCTGTGCTTTATGATCTAATATTAGTGGGTCATGAAATCAATTTAGTGGGTCATGTGACCTGCAGTTTTAATAAAATAAAATTTAATAGACTATGATAGAATAGAATGAAAAATAACATAGCACACATGATCACTAAATTCATGGCAGATCTTGAGCCTTGGAGAGCAATGGTGAACCACAAAGAGTTATGTATAGACAAGATATAGAGTATTCCATATTATCTGGAGATCATAGACCTTTAGCATAATAAACTGACTGGATGGATTTTTTCGCCCTTGGGGAGGCTGTGAATCGCTTCTGTGTGTGTGAGAAAAAGTGAAATCCATATGTGGTGATGTTTCAGTTTTCCATTGTTTCATAGAAGACCATCTCTAAATCTTGTGGCTTAATAGCAACAACTTATCATTTATTATTATCCTCTGTTCTATATAGTGTCAATTAGAATCATCAACTCAGTTGTATACAGGTGGTTTCTAATATGTGTGAGGTCTTGGGTACTGTAGGCTGTGGCTTCACATGTTCTTTGACCCTCATGGTAACTTATTTCCATGGGTTCTCTAGGCAATCTCTTTCTCCAAAAGAATATGCTAGATATCCTTACAGCTCCTTAAAGAATATACAGCGAAGGATCACTTCTCCCACATTCTGTTAGACAAAGCAAACAGTAAGGCCAGCTAGAGGCAAAAAATGGGGTGGGGGATGGGGCGCTTGGGTGACTCAGTCAGTTAAGAGACCAACTTAGGCTCAGGTCATGATCTCAGGGTTCATGGGTTTGAACCCACATGAACTGACAGCTCAGAGCCTGGAGCCTGTTTCAGATTCTGTGTCTCCCTCTCTCTCTGCCCCTCCCTTGCTTGCACTCTGTCTCTCTCTGTCTCAAAAATAAATAAACATTTAAAAAATTTTTTTAAATAGGCTGGGGGAATATATTCTTTTTCTTCATTTGAAAAGTGGCAAAGAACTTGTGGCATTTTTTATGTGTTTATTTTAGAGAGAGACAGACAGAGAGAGATAGAGACAGAGGAAGAACATGAGCAGAGTTAGGGGAGAGAAAGAGGAAGACATAAAACTCAAGGCAGGCTCCAGGCTCAGTGCTGACAGCTCAGAGCCCAATGAAGGGCTCAAAGTCATGAACCACAAAATTATGACCTGAGCCCAAGTTGGAAGCCTAACCAACTGAGCCACCCATGCACCTCCCAGTACCTGTGGCACTCTAATCCACACAGGTTATCAACAGGGCCCACTTTGTCAGAAACAATATGTAGGGGAGCCTGGGTGACTCAGTAGGTTAAGTGTCCAACTTTGGCTCAGGTTCTCGTGTTCCAGGGTTTGAGCCCTTCCTGGGGCCATGTGCTGACAGCTTGGATCCTGGAGCCTGCTTTGGATTCTATGTCTCCATCTCTCTCTGCCCCTGCCCCACTCTTTCTCTCTCTCCCTCTTAAAAATAAGTAAACATTAAAAATATGTAAGTGCCTCAGATCTCTTTCATTTTTCAAATTGGGCTCCTAAGTAGATTATAAACCTAAATCCCTCTGTATTTAGGTGGGATGAAAACTACTTCTGGTCACTGGAGTGTGAGCAGAAACATTTGTTTCTGCAAGTAAAGTTTAAGAAAATGTACATGCCTTTACACTGTAGTCTTTGTTTGATCCTAGGTTGACTAGAAAGTTCCAGTGAAGGACCTAAAAGTCATAGGATATGTTCAGCTACTAGGCTCTTAATTGACCACTTGGATCAGAAAAATGAAAGTGGAAAAAACCCCCATAAACCATTCTTGGGTTATAGAATTTAGTTGTTTTTATGGAATCTATGATTATTTACAATGACTTATACATACGAAAACATACTCTTTAGTAAAATTCTTATTTCAAAAGTATTTGTATAGGGTTAGTTCAGTGATTCTGGTGTGGGACATTAAATCTATTTCTTTATGTAGATCTCAGTAAACAAAGTTTAGAAGCTATTAGAATAATAGTGAAAAGCACAGAATTTGGAACCAGACAACCTCGGTTCTATTAGCTCTGTTACTAGTGGTGTGACCTTGGGCAAGTTACTTAACCATTCTGTACCTCATTTATTCATCTACTAGTGGGAATAAAATAGCACCTACTTTTTAAAGCTGTTTTGAGAATCAAATCCCTTAACCTGTGTATGTATTGGTTGAAGTTTTAGAAAGAAAATAAAACTAACCCAAGTAGAACAACAGAGGAATTAAAGATGCAGCACTGATTACAAAAGTGTTGTAAGAGTTGATGGTATAAACAAGATGGCAAGATAACCCATAGATTGTCAGAGAAAGGAAAATCTCTCTCCTAAGTCAGATGTGGTCGCTCAGGCAGGAACTTGGAAACCTAACGCTGGCCTTGTCCTAGACAGAGACCTTGACAGATCAGCAAGAGAAAAAGAGGAGAGAGACACTGACTTTTCTTTACTTCTTGCCCTTCAATCTCCCTCCAAAGACTCCCTTGCCTGAATCTAACTAGAAACCAGTTGGCAAAAGAGCCTGGTTAAAGTAATTTTCTGGGGCATTCTCCTTAATACTGGGCAGAGCAAGAAAGGACAGGGAATGGATCTGAGAACAACCAAAATAACATAACATGTAAGAGTTTAAGAATGTAAGCAAACACTAATAAATATTGGCTATTATAGTTCCACTGTCCTTTATGGTGTCCAGTAGCTCTGAATCATTTTAGAGAGCTTTAAAGTCATGCACCTGTTAGGAACTCCCATAGAATTCTTGACACAGCACTAAATGAAAGTCTCTCTCCATTTACACAGTAAGTTCCTTATTAGAAAATATTACTTTTATTCACTGGTTTGTTTTACTCACCAAACAAAGCATTATTCCATGAATATTTTGTAGCTAAACCAATAATGTTGTGTTTTCCGAAACATTTCTGTTACTGATCATCTTCAGGCAATTAGCACCTCCTTTAGGTAAGATAACGTTCTCCCAGTGTCTTCCTGATCTACTTGCTATCATAATTTCCATGATTAAAAGTAAATGTATAAACATGACAAGCTATTATCAATATGACAAACTGGAAAAAGAAAATATAAAAATATGAAAGGACATTTACGTATAGGGTACTCAGATACAACTCCCATTATCCAGTTTCAACCTAATTTTCCAGCATGTTTTCCCTCTGTTCAAGGACAGTCTGTTTGAACACACTTGGCATAACACCCTCTTTAATGCCCTTCCTCCTTCCTCTCATGAAATAGTCTTTCAGTAGTACTTTGCAAGCTGTCTGGTGGTGACCACTTCTCCTTCAAGATTCAATTCAACCTCTTCGGTGAAGTCCTTTTGAATATTCTTAGGAGAAATTGTCAAGTTCTTCAATTGTAATTACTTCCATTAGAGCCCTGTATTGGTTATATAGCTTTCATTCTCAATCTTACCTGCACATTAGAAACATCTGAAGATTTTAAAAAGCTTGTTTAGACCATATCCATATCAATTATATCAGGACTCTGGGCACTGGTAATGGAACCCAGGCACCAGTAGTCTGATAATGTCAATATCAAGTTTGAAGAGCACTGTACTAAGCTATGAATTCTTTAAGGGAAGTGATGGAACCATTTAAAAACATTTTATTTGTATGGGCCTTAATACTTAAAATAGTTTCTAAGACACAGCACACCCTCAAAAACATTGATTAAATAAAATAGAGAATACATAGATCTACTCAAGTATGAAATTTCTGGACTACTTTTAGTTTGAAATATAAAAGAATGGACATGCTGATATCATTAACTTAAGTGAACATTTTTCAGTCCTCTTTTAGAAACAGATAAATGTGGGCAACACTGAAAAAAATGGTAATCAAACAGTCTGGCTACCAACTAATTACATTCGCTGATTAAGCTTAGAAAAAATTCTCATTCCTTTAGCAAAATAAATCTAGATAAGCTGTTACACTTTTATTAGAAGCTGTAGGTAGACTATATATAGTGATATATTAAGAAGTCCACACAAATGATTTATAAGTGATTTGCTGTCAGGAAATCACTGGTTCTATATGATCTATTATGATATATCCAAATAGTCTAGATTTGTTGTGATTTGAGTTAAACTTAAAATTGAGTTCAAGTTTTCCAGAAAACTGACAACAAAGTAATGCTCATAGACATTTAGTGATGATTTTCCAGTTAACTATTTCAATAAGCACTTATCTTAGATAAATGTCTTAAGTCAAGTGTATGAGTTTCTTAGTTTTTCATTAAAAAATTTACCTGAAATTTTATCTACTGGGTTCTTAGACATCTAGGATAATAATGGATATTCAATAAAATGGGTATTCAATAAAATATTAGGAAAAATTAATAAACAATACCTGACTGAGGACTTTAACAGTCTGAGGACTTTAACAGTCTAAAGACTTTAACGATAAAAAAAGATCATTGAACAGAGCCCATTTCAAAATAAGTGCTTTAAGGGGTGCCTGGATGGCTCAGTCAGTTGAGATTCCTTCCCACTGGCCCAGGTCATGAACTCGAGGTCCATGGGTTCAAGCCCTGTGTGGGATTCTGGGCTGACAGTTCAGAGCTTGGAGCCTGCTTCAGAGTCTGTGTCTCCCTCTCTGCCCCTCCCCAGCTTGTGCTCTCTCTGTCTCTCAAAAATAAATAAAAACATTTAAAAAAAATAAGTGCTTTAAGCTAGAGAGAAAAATAGTAATAGCCAACTTTGAATTCATGCTTAAAGCTAATAGTATTTCCTCCACTAATTAGATTTACAAAAAGAAAAAAAGGGTATGTTATAATTTTGCTCAGTCAAACCCTATTAATATTACAAAACCCCCACCATTCTTTACTGATGAGCTAAAGAAGAGAGGATATCAAAGTAAAGAGAGTAACTTCAAATGATGGATAAACATCAACCAAATGCTATGATTTAAGAAGATTTTAGAGTCGCCTGGGTAGCTCAGTCGGTTAAGCATCTGGCTTCAGCTCAGGTCATGATCTCACGGTTCGTGGGGTTGAGTCTGAGCCCCATGGCAGGCTCTGTGCTGACAGCTCAGAGCCTGGAGCCTGTCTTCAGATTCTGTGTCTCCCTCTCTCTCTGACCCTCCCCTGCTTGCGCTCTCAAAAATAAATTAAATTATTTAAGAAAATAATAAAAATAATAAAAAAACAAATTTAAAAACAAAAAAATATATATAAAGGTTTTAGAAGAATTTTATTTTCCGTCTGCATAAAAATGAAAAAAATATTTGAATGGTAACTAATGCTGTTATAATAATTAAAAATGTAGCAGAACTTCACAGTAGGCCACCTGGAGATAGGAGAAGCTTGAATTAAAACTGAAGGGTATATTAAATGGCATGTATTCTTGCCATATTAAACTCGTAGAAAGTAAATGAAAAAAAAAACTTTATTCTAGAGCATCTGGCTAAACAGAGCACACAGACAGACCTATCAGCCAATTTCATAATTAAGGTGTTTTCTTTGACTTCTTAAAGACATATACAGCATACTTTCACTAGAAAGAACTATAATTAAGAAGTTTTTCAAGGAATAATACCAATTTCAAATTCTGATTATGGCAACATTAAGAAACAATCATTTTGATGAAAAAAAAAAACCTTTGAGTCGATGTGATATATCACATTAATAAGCAAAAGGATAAAAACCATAAAATCATCTCAATAGATGCGAAAAATTCTTTTGACAAAGTACAACATCGATTCACGATAAAAACTCTCAACAAAGTAGATTAGGAGAGAACATACTCACTATAATAAAGGCCATAGATGAAAAATTCATAGCTAACATCATATTCAAGGGTGAAACACAGAAATTTTCCTCTAAAATCAGAGACAAGACAAGGATGTCCACTCTCAACACTTTTATTCAACATAGTACTGAAAGTCTTAGCTGCAGCAATCAGACAGGAAAAAGAAATAAAACTCATCCAAACTAATAAGAATAAAACTGTTACTCTTTGCAGATGACATGATACTATATATAGAAAGCACAAATGACTCCCTCAAAAAATTACTAGAATTGATACATGATTTCAGTAATATCACAGGATGCAAAATTAATAAACAGAAATCTCATATTCTTTAAAAATGCCTTCTAGAAGTTTAAAGTAAACATCCCATCAGCCTTTCCTGCTAGCATCCAAATCCAATATTTAGCAAATTTGGAACAAGCTCCAGATCTCAAATAGCTTGATTCTCTGTATGCATTACCCGCCGACCCCCAGAAACATCCCTGGCAATTTCATACTTCTCAGGGGCAAACAGGAAAGTTAAAGCCTGCTACCAATTAAAAAATGGCATAGAGGGGCTTCTGGGTGGCCAGTTGTTTAAGCATCTAACTAATCTCATGGTCTGTGAGTTCCAGTCCTGCATCAGGCTCTGTGCTGACAGCTCCGAGCCTGGAGCCTGCTTCAGATTGTCTCCCTCTCTCTGCCCCTCCCATGCGCATGCCTCTGTCTCTCTCTCTCTCTCTCTCTCTGTCTTTCTCTCAGTAAATAAACATTAAAAATTTTCAAAAATGGCATTGAAAGGCAAAATTTGTCTTCACATTAACCTTGATTTGATCACAATTTGAAAATATTTGTGTATACACATTCCTATATATACATATGAGCATGTATGTGTATTTCAAGTAAGAATGGATTGTCAGTTATTTATTGAGCATTTATATTTCAAAAATGTGTCATGTCATTGAATGTACAAAAAATATTATGTAGACTTGGTGCCTGACTACAAGCAGCTAACATTCTGGCAAGAATTCTAATAAGTATAGGAAATAGAAAAGGCATCTGTAAATCCTACTTATTAACTAGATTGCAAAATAATATGCACAAAAATGTTAAGGGCATATATTGATCAAATTGACATGTTTCCAAACACAGATTATGTTGTGGAAGAATTTAAAAATTTATTAAGCATGGACAAAGACTATTAAATCTCAAATAAACCATAAAGATGATTAAACGAGACATCTAAATCTCTAGAGTAAAAGGATAATTTATATTAATAATGGTATGTTGAATCGAAATATTTAATTTTAAGTGTTTCTTTTCTAAATTATTTTGTGACTTCTCATTCAAATCTAGACTGTATTAAAACTGAGAGATGCCTGGGTGGCTCGGTTGGTTAAGCATCAGACTTCTGCTCAGTTCATGATCTCACAGTTCGTGGGTTCAAGCCCTGCATTGGGTTTTGTGATAACAGCTCAGAGCCTGGAGCCTGCTTCAGATTTTGCATCTCCTTTCTCTGCCCCTCCCCACCCTGCTTATGCTTGCTCTCTCTCTCTCTCAAAAGTAAATGAACACAAAATATATATAAATGAATTCTGTGCATGGCATATGTGATATTTCCCAGTTAGCCAAAATATTTGAATAGACTCCCTTCTTCAATAAGGATAATGATTTTAATTCATTGAGTACATGTTGTTCTGGGATGCAGGTTTATATAATCTCATATAATCTTCACTCAATAGGAAACTTAAGGAAACAAGGTTAACCAACTTCTTCAAGGTCACATGGGTCATAAGCATCAGTGAATATCCTACTTTAAACAGCTAAATTGTCTACTCCTAGTATGACACAAAATTAATAGACTTATGTACCTTTGAAATAAGCATAAACCTATTGCTCATTTTCTTCTCATTATGCTTAGGAATTTGTCCCAATTCACACAAACTTTCACATAGTTACTCTAAATCTTTTTTTAAAAGGTAATGTGTCTTTTTCACACAATTGTCCTTGTGAATATTTCTAATATTTCTAACTGGTTTGAGCCAACACTATGCTTTTCTTGCTGAATGCTCTAGTTATAAGTACATAGCTCAGTTCTATTAATGTCAAGATTTTCTGCCAAAATTTCTATTACCCCTGCCCCTTCAATCATATTTTTTTCTTTTCTCCTAAAGTGACCCAGATCCTCTTATATTATAATTTAAAACAAGTGCCAAATATGACCTAAGAATAGCCAGATAATTTCAAGTAGTTTTTTAAACATAACCATGCAGGATAAAAAGATAAATCTATTATTAAATATAAAGAATTTTGTTATATATTGTGTTTTCGCTCTATAATCTGAGTATATGTTTCAAGAAAATATTGAATTGATATATTTGAATATCATGAAAGAAACCTAGCATAATTATAGAAAATTTTTTCAAATAAAATATAAATGCACTTTCTTTTGTCTTTCCAAAGACCAACATCAAACATCTCTAACATCTTAACATATAGGCCTTTCTACACTTTAAAAAAATTTTAATGTTTATTTTTGAGAGAAAGAGAGAGTGTAAGTAGGAAAAGAGTAGAGAGAGGAAGACAGAATCGAAGGAGACTCCAGGTTCTGAGCTGTCAGCCCAGAGCCCAAAGTAGGGCTTAAACTCACAAACTGAACTGTGAGATCATGACCTGAGCCAAAGTCAGATGCTTAACTGACTGAGCCATCCAGGTGCCCCAGTCTTCTACACGTTTAATAGCTTTTGCAGATAAACATGTTACAATTTACTTTTTAACAATATCTTTCCAAAAATTAATGTTTTTTGGCACAAACCATCAAAATCAGAGACAACACATCTAACTGCCAAAGTCAATTCTGTGATTCCATCAGTAGCACACACTCTGTAGGAGCATTGATCTACCCTCAGGAAAAGAGTTATTAACATTTGTAGATCTAGGAATCACAACTGTCAAAGTTTTCTAGAATTATTCTTGCCCTATTGACCACTCTATTACTTAATGCCGAGAAAGCTACAGTGGCTACTTTGGAATTTGTAAAATTAAATTGCCAAAAGTTGCTTTTACATAATATAAACAAAAACATGCAAATGATAAAATATTATTCATTCTTACATTCCACACATGTGTTTTTATATTAAATCAGGTTTGAAATGTAAACAAAATGTTGCACTTAGATATTCGTATTTTCTAAACATGTCCCAAATATGGCAATGAATTGTACAATGAAGCATTACACTACCTAGTCTCTCTCTCGGTAAAAGCTGTCTAACTTTTTTCTCCAAAGAGTAAATTATATTTCCCTTAACTTGTCAAAATAGTTTGTAATTAAAAATAAGACTTTCTGCAGGTGAGATTATAAAATGTCGTGCTGTGAACTTAATGAATCTTAAATTGTAGAAGTAGATATTGAAGAATAACCTAGGAAGCATGTTGATATCTAATGATAGTGATGACTACTGAAAAGTGTGAATGACAATGGCAGGGAATTATTAAGAAAATCTACCATACATTTTAAGAAGAATCACTGCATAACAGCGTGTCATGGACACTCATCCATTGAATGAACACAAATACTTTGACCATAAAAATTTGATAACAGTATTGACTGTAAACTAATTTTCAGAAACATTTGTTTTTGTCTGTTTTAATGTTTATTTATTTTCAGAGAGAGAGAGAGAAAGAGGCATGAGTAGGGAAGGGGCAGCGAGAGAGAAGGGAGACTCAGAAACCAAAGCAGGCTCCAGGCTTTGAGGTATCATCACAGAGCCCAATGTGGAGCTCAAACCCACAAAACATGAGATCATGACGTGAACTGAAGTCAGATACTTAATCGACTGAGCCACCCAGGTGCCCCAGAAACTAATTTTCAAATGAAGAGCTGAAAACATTTTGATTATCAAAATGCATAAAGGTGATTGGATTTCCCTAATTAGAGGACATTTTGTCCCTGCCCATGGCACATTTTAATCAAGTAGAAATAACTACTGTTTTCAAATCTAAAAACACACAGAAGTTAGTTTATAATTATTGTCATCATCTGGATTTTTTCTTATGTTAGGCATTTGTTATAATTTAAAATCAGTGTTAATTTCAGTTTTAATAAAATATGTGGCTTTATTTGTAATCATTTTATAAAACTCCCATTGTTATTAAGGGGGAGTGACTTTTACAGGAGGTTGTCTGTATGCTTAAACATGTCTGCTAATTCCAACCATGGTTGGGAAGGAAATGGATTCCTTATTATCAGTGCCTATTTTTCTTGACACTGTTTTGCTTTTTCTAAAATTCAGAAACTGTGAGCACTTAGTAGTTAGGACATCTCTAAGTATACAATGAACACGTGTTGAATAAATAAGTAGGTGGTGTGTGGGAACTGTATACACATAAATTCTCTCAATTATTCTCTAAACAAGTCCATTACTTCAGAGATGCATAAATTAAGTCCTATAAAAGGTTGCTGACTTTCCCACGGTCACACAGCATGCTCAACTTTGAACCAGATTACCTTACCCAAGTTACCTTATTTGAAGGATTTCAGGTTCATCTCTGAATGAGACTTCTCTGATGGTCAAAGTTTTCTCAGTTCTACTCCTGTGATAACATCCCTGTTGATGTTTCTAATCACGACTGACTATTAACTTGAGTTTCTGTATTTAACATCCAGCTTGGATGTAAAACAAAGGTAGCAATTTAGATAATGAACTCAGAAAAACTATGAACAATCAGCCTTCTTAAAATATAGACACCTATAAGAAGATCTTTGCTTCTCTACTTAAAACTTATTTATAAAAATAGCCCTCCTTCCAAAACAATTACTTTATGAAGCAATCTTCAGCAAATTAGTATATAAATGATCTGTTACCCTCTTTCTGTTATCAGATCCCCTGACTTGCCTACTACTCCTCTCCATTCAAGTCTCGACTCCCTTCCCCTCATTCTGTCCACTTCTAGTTGTTGTTCAACAAGCACAGCTAAGATATTCGCCTGAGGGTCTAGTGGGGAGCTGCAGTATTTGCTCCTATTTTTTAAATTTTTTCAGGAATTCAGAAAGAAACTATGGCTGTAATTTCTGTAGTTTCATCACAAAGTTGTCATTTCATCATCTACTCAGTGTTCTGTGGACATATAATTTTACCCTTTAATTTACCTTATATAATGACAAGTTCTACTTTAAAGGGAGGGACTTTCTTTTTTCAAAAAGCTCAAAGATAAATATATAGTATGTGTAACAAGTCAAGGAAGTTGCTGGGAGGAAGAGAGATAGAAGGAGGTGTAGATTATATGTTGGTCTAGAGTGAAAAGAACAAGCAGAAGATTCACATGTAGTGTTGCTAAGATAAACCATAATGTTTTATGTATCTGTAACTGAAAACTTATCGTTATGCATGTAATGAGAATTAATATTTTGTCCGTGATAATTTAAAATGAAAAAACATCCAAATAGTGAACAAGTAGTCACTACTATGACTACAATAAAAAGTGAACAGGAAGTCTATATATTTGAATGGAATTTAAAATAGTGAAAGCCTGGATTGCTGAGACACTCAGCAACCAAGAACCTAGTGTGGAGGGGAGTGGGTGTTTAAAGTTCCTTTAACTCCATCCCTAGGTCAAAGTGGGCCCTGCTGTTGTACTCTCTGGGAACTAAGAATTATTTTTGCATTTTAAAACGTTTCAAAAAAATAAAAGAATATTTTTGACCATAAAAAGTATGGGGAGTTCAAATTTAAGTGTACATAAATGTTTTCATATATGGTGATATAAAATATGTGGAAATTTGTTTTCTTCCCGGTTATATAAATACTTGTATAATATCCTTCATTTTGTCACCTGGCTAGGGAAGCTTAAAACATTTACTAATTGGCCCTTTAAACAAAAAGTTTTCTAGCTTCTGATTCAACTCAGGCATACCTACTCTAAAACTGGATACAATTCCTGAAGCCATGGTGTCGCTAGCCAGTTGGGGTTGTGGATGGAATCGATCAAGGGAAGTTAACCATTTGCTTCTTACTCAGAATTTTCCCTGGGACAGATGGCACAAGAGGATAACTTATAAAGGAATTAACTTTAAAATTTATTATTTGTACTACATTTGTGAATTTTATATATCCATATGAATAGAGTAGTGCATTATTATATATTCATATGGGTACATAATATACCCACATTATAATAAGGTTAATATTTTTGGCCTGCATATAAGAGTTTGGCCTATTTTTTCATTCAATAATATAAAGGAAAGATACGTCAGGCAAGATAGGATATTATATTATCACAACGAGATTTTATTCTGTTATCAATTTATGATTGACATCATTTTTAGTGGTTATCAATTTTCATTTTAAGTTGTCAAGTTTCACTATGGATAATCAGCAAACAATTGTGAGAGCATTTTTAATTTGTGTTTTTTTTCCTTTTCCCCACATATTTTCTTCAAAATGAACAGCTTTGGGAGGACAAAAATATACACTGCAGAAATTAATAACGGCTAATCTGTTCTGTAACAGCCTTTCAGCAATCAAACACAATCTCTAGGTTATACTTTTTCACACTAGGAGCAGTTCTAAAGTGATAAGTGTTTCTTAATTGGTTTTATACATTTAAAGAAAATAGGCACTCTGCAGTATGTTTAGATTATGAACAGAGAAAACAAGGATTGAAATTATGACCAATACATTGAGGAAGAGAAAGAAGGAAGCATGACTCAAATATTTTTAACTTAAATTTGACTTTCTAAAGTTCAAAACAAGGCTATATATCGAGGGGAGATTTGACTGTTGATAAGTACCATATTCAAGGCTTTCATTACTTACACATAGAAATTTAAAATTACCTGTTACTAGAAAAAGTACAATGAAAGTAATTGATTTTTAAAAGCTTTAATATAAAAAACACAAGCAAACTATAATCGACTTTTGTATTGTAGTAAGCATTTCTTCAAAATAACCTAACATAATGTCTTTGTTTCTCTCTCTCCCTCAGAGGAGTTGGTGCTAGCAGTTTGCTGGGTTAATCTTTTTTTTTTTTTTTAAGTTTATTTATTTGTTTGGAGAGAGAGAGCAAGCACAAGTGGGGGAGGGGCACAGAGAGAGGAAGAGAGAGAATCCCAAGCAGTCTCCAGGCCAGCATCACAGAACCCAGTGCTGGGCTTGAACTCATGACCCTTGAGATCATGACAGCCAAAATCAAGAATCCCTTGTGGGTGTCTGGATGGCTTAGTAGCTTAAGCATCTGACTTCGGCTCAAGTCACCATCTCATGGTTTGTGAGTTCAAGCCCCATGTCGGGCTCTGTGCTGACAGCTCAGAGCCTGGACCCTGCTTTAGATTTTGTGTCTCCCTCTCTCTCTCTCTGCCCCTTCCCCACTCATGCTGTCTCTATCTCTCATAAGTAAATAAACTTAAAAAAAAAAAAAAGAATCCCTTGCTTAACCAGTTAGCCACTCAGGTATTCCTGGGCTAATCCAATCTTACCAATTAAGGGGTTCACTGTTCTGTGCTTTGACTTCTGAGTTTTTGTGTCACAAAGATAAGGAAGATTAGCGAAAGACAAAGGAAGAGTTTCCAAAGTTTATTCTAGTCACAAACATATTTTTTCTATAACATTTAAAATTAATTGTAGTCACTAGAATTAACTCATAGTATTTTCTCCTTATAAAAGAATAAGACATTAACTATAAGGCTAAAAGAAGTTGTGTCAACCAGGGTCACCTGGGCTCAGTCGGTTGAGTGTCCAGCTTTGCCTCAGGTCATGATCTCCTGGCTCCTGGGTTCCAGCCTTGCTTTGGGCTCTGTGCTGACCTCTAGTTCAGAGCCTGGCTCCTGTTTTGGATTCTGTGTCTTTTTCTCTCTGCCCCTCCTCTGCTCAAGCTCTGCCTCTCTCTATTTTTCAAAAATAAATAAATGTAAAAAAAAATTAAGGAGTTGTGTCAACCACTCTAAACCCTTGGGCCATCCGATCTATGAGTCAAAAGAGCAGAATGGCAAACTGTCTGAACCAGGAAACAATTAGTGCAAAGGAAGTACAGGAAATATGTTAGTTGCTATAACCACATATATTATTATTAAAAGAGTATATAATGAAAAATCTGAATAATGTGTTTCAATATATAAATTGAATGGCAAATCTGCTGATAGATTTGTGAAGTGGCTTCCCATTTCATTCACAGCAAAATTCAAAGGCCTTCTGAGGAGCATTCAGCTTCACTAAGACAATCTTAGCACCTCATCTCCTACTCACTCACTCATTTGTCAGTGCAGCTGTGCTGGTCTAGTCCAGGCACACTCCCATTTCAGAGCACTGCACCAGCTCCTACTGTGTGAGATGGTGTTTTCCCAGACATACTCTCGGAAAATCCCCTTACTTTTTTCAGGTCTTTGCATAAAAGTCACCTTCTCTACAAGATCTGCTGATCTCCTTATCCAAGTTTCCACCCAACTTCCTTATTCATCTTTATTTCATGAAGCATTGTGTTTCCTTTGCTTTCTTTCCATGCACTTTTTTTTTTAGTTTATTTATTTTTATGAGAGAGCAAGCAGGGGAGGGGCAGAGAGAGATGTTAGAAAGAATCCCAAGCAGACTCTGCACTCACTAACCATGAGATCACCATCTGAGCCAAAGCCGAGTCAGACACTTAACAGACTGAGCCACCCAGGCACTCCTCCAAGCATTTTGGATTATTTATCTAGTTTCTTGAGTAACCCTCTTGTAGGCCTATAGGAACAGATCCAGGGTGTTTTTTCTGATATGTTCACTGATGAATTCCTGGTACTAGAGGAGTGTGTGTGTGTGTGTGTGTGTGATATGATAGGGGTTCAATAAATATTTGTAAGAGGAGAAAATGTATAAATAAAATCTTTAGCAATCCAAAGGAAAACATCCACAGAAAAGGATTTCTCCATTTCTGTTTAGTTGCAACATCTTCTAAATTTTATATAATGTGCATTCAGAAATGTTTTTGTCCAAATCTTAACCATTCCATAGGAGGTTCTTGGGGAAATTAAAATAAATTCTGCTGCCAACTCAGAACATATATTCATAAAATAGTAGAGAAAGAAAATGATTTTATTATTGAATAAACATTAAACCAGATGGGGATGTGCATCACAGGCAAGCTACTAAAGCATTAAAAAAATGGAAAGAAATCTCATCCTTTGAGATAAACAAGCAGACACAACCTATTACATACATATTCTCAAATAATAATTAGTTCATAAGTAAAACGACTGAAAGCATAATTTGTAACACATATTTATCCTAAATTTACGTGGTGATTGACTATCTAGGGTTACTAATTGTTTTTAACTGAAGGAAAATGAACATATATGTTTATGACAAGAGATAGCTGGAGGGGGAACTTGGAGGGAGAAGCCCGTCTGTGTTAGCTTCTGGCCTCCCTCAAAATTTGGGAGGTAGGGAGTCTATTTTCTTTGATGATTACATTTGAAAGAGATAGTTCCTATGTTCCTAAAAAAAAAGACATTTCTGGGTCCTGGCAAGAGGCTTATTAAGCAACTAAAAATATTTACATGTATTTCAAAGAGAGAAAACACTTAAAATTATAAGTGCTCTAAAGGAAAGCTGTAAAGGGAGAGTCTCTTTCTTTACTTTCAACAGGGGGAACTAAGCTTCTTACTTTTAATTTGCATTTCTCCTTTCAAGGTAAGTTTGACAAAGGGAAAAGTAGAGCGTTACTGAAAAAAAAGGGTGTTTTTGTGTTGGCCAGTATAGTAAATAGTTGATTTTTTAAGGGGACAGCATGAAACTGTTGGATTGAAAAGAAACGACCACAATTTCATAGAAGACAACATGTAAAAGCTGAGCACTTTAGAGCAAAACGATCCACATAACCATGGTGAGAAAGGACAGAAAACTGAGGATGTAGTGTCCCCAAGAGAATGTCCTTTCCACATTTCTCCCCACAGTACTAGCCCTATAAATTGCAATTTTATAGTTTACACTTAGAGACTGTAGCTTCATACTGTTCTTCAAAGACTTACTAGTTTTCACGCTAAATTTTCTATTTTTAAAAATTAAACATCAGTATCAGATTTCCCTCTTTTTCATTCCCTTTTTCCTAAGCGTCTTCATCTTTTTATTTTTATTTTTATAAATGTAATAAACACTCGAGTTCAAGTGGCAGGACAAGCTAATAAGAAAAGTCCTTCTAGGGGCGCCTGGGTGGCTCAGTTGGTTAAGCGTCTGGCTTCAGCTTGAGTCATGACCTCACGGTTTGTGGGTTCAAGCCGCGCATGGGGCTCTGTGCTGACAGCTAGCTCAGAGCCTGGAGCCTGCTTCAGGTTCTGTATCTCTCTCTCTCTCTCTCTGACCCTCCCCTGCTCGAATTGTCTCTCTTAAAAAAAAAAGTCCTTCTATTCCAAATTCACTGAAATACAGTTTGAAATATAACAAGAAAATTAGTTATACAACTGAGCTTTAAAAAATAAAATTAAGAAAATAAGACAGAAAGTAAATGAAAATACCTACATACCAAAGTGAAAGAAGGAGGAAGAAGAGGAGGCCGAGGAGGTGAAAACACAAAGCCAGAGTAAGTAAGGACAAGTAAACTGTTCAGCCCACTGCAATACCCCAATGGACAGGCTATCTTGTGTACTGGAGCTTTATTGCCCTC
This sequence comes from Helogale parvula, assembly GCA_004023845.1. Taxonomy (NCBI): domain Eukaryota; kingdom Metazoa; phylum Chordata; class Mammalia; order Carnivora; family Herpestidae; genus Helogale; species Helogale parvula. The sequence goes on from PJEM01012178.1 coordinate 23,635, forward strand.
ACTGTACGTGGGGTGTGTGTGTGTGTGTGTGTGTGTGTGTGTGTGTGTGTGTGTGTATGTATGTATATGTGTTTGGGGAGAGGGACTGGTGTCAACGCTGTAAAACTCAGGCTTGCACTTGATCTAAACACTTGAGAGTGCCACAAAAGGGTAGCAGTCAGGTCAAATAAAAAAAAAATTAGAACTCTCACACAAAACCTCTACAGTAACTAGCCCAGGAAACTAAACTGCAGCCTCTGTAGCGATCATCTACAAACTGTTGAAATTTAACCAATAATTATCAGCTGATCTAATTTTTGCCCCTCCCTTATAACTCAGGGCCAACTAAAGAAAGCCAGATATGTTCGCCAAACACATCATATAAGATGCGCTGCACCTAGCCAGCCAGCCTCCAGCTTCCCCATGCAAACAACCTCCAATCAGGGCATGCCTGAAGCTTTTCCTGTTTTCATCCCAGGAACTTATGACTCTTAAACCACTTTGTTTATGTAGGACTCCATAAAAATGATTCACCCAGAAAATGACCCATTAAAAAATATTTAATGTCAGCGGGTAAACAAGATTTCCATGAAAGGCAACACAGGTAACAAAGAAGGACTAAACAAGAAACTATAGATAATGGACTGTCTTCTCCTATATTCTATCAGTTGCTTTGTTTTATATTTGGGCCATGAGTTTGATATAGATTTTTAAGCGAAATAATTATTTATGCATTGTTTTAATTTTTATGTTGTTAGCTCTTTTTGTATGTCTGTTGACCTTCAATTGTCTATTCACACTCCAAAAACGTGTTGGTGGAGTTTTATATTTTTTTTCTTTACTGTTATATGGAAAGAACTTCTTGGAGATTTCTTCTCTGAGTGGGAATTCTGTGAAACGAGGAAGTTTTCCCTTGAAATCCATGGATTCTCCTAATGTCTGGATGGGAAGATTTTTTCCCAAGAACCGTGGTGTATAACTGAGCTTCTTGTGTTATTGCTTGTTTGTTGAGCAAGTTGGTTGGTTTTGTTTTTCAGTTTAGAGAAAAGATATCTCAGTTTTGGTAGTCCACACTTAATAGCCTTTGTTCTGTCTGGGGATGGGTGAAGAATATGAGAACAGAATGACACAGTTGCCTGGTTTTACATCCTTCCATGAGCTCTTACTTTCCAGCCCTGCTTCTTGGCTCAGTTTTCTATAGGCAATTCTGATAGGAGCCCTGAGCCCCATCAATGTCCTAATAGGCACACTGACTGTCATCTACTCTAGACATGCTCAAATCTTACATTTGGAATTTTGCACGTTCCTCTTTCATCTAACCCTTCATGAAATCTGATGAATTATCTCACAAATTGTTGACTAACACTATCTCTCTGACCCAGTCACTGTCTTCTCTGTATTATTAGTATTTTCTTTCTTGTTGCACCTTAACATTTCATATTAGTGAAATTTTCAGTAAACAGGAAGGCAAAAACATATACCTAAAATGTGCTTCATATTCAACAGGAACCAAAAATGCTTTTTATATCTAATTACAATGCTATATATTATAAGTTAAGGAAAGTTTTCCTTTCTCATTTTCTAATAGTCATGGTTAGTCTTAGAGTGTGTCTGTGTCAAGGAAAAACAATGAACAGGATAAAGTTAAACAGAGAAGGAAGACTACTCAAGACTATGTAACAGGAAAGAAAGGTAGAACTGAGTGTGAACACACACACTCCTGTTCCCAAAACAGAAGTGGGAGAGATTTTAAGAGTTGGAGGTGGGAATGGACAGGACAGAAGATAGTTTTACAGTATGGATTAAGATGCTTCCAAATGTTAGGCTCCTGTCCTTTTATAGAGAATGGAGAATAGGGATGCTACCTTTTATGAAGTTTATTTTTCAAAAGGATGGCTTCCAGGTCCTTGAGAAATATACCCCTTGGTTGTAAAACTGACAAGAGGTTTTTAAAAAAAGATTTACATCTCAGAGGGGCAGAGAAGGGATTGACAATTACAAGTTTTCTAAAGTAATTGTTCTAAGAAAAGGGAGGTCAGAAGACAAGAATCAAGAAGAAGCAGGTTTAAAGTTTTTAGTCAATCTGAGGGAGACATGAAGGCCATGTTGGTCAAGAGCAATAGATTTTCAGCCAGATTTCATTAACTTCCCTCCTAGACTAGGTCAGTATTTAATGATTAAAGAAACCATTTGGTAGGAAATCCTAAAGACTGAGACACCTTTTCTAATTTATTGTATTTGTCACACCCTAGACAGTCATTTTGCTTGCACCACTCAAGGAATGCAGTTCACAAAACTAAATAGTATTCTCTTTAAAATTTGGCTTGTCTTCACTCGATTTCATTTTGTTCTTTATTAGAGAAATGTCCTTGAAATAAACAAGGCAATGTAGAGTATTTTATGAGTTGTCACGATTCATTGCTATTGAAAAGATCTAGTAAATTATAATGCAGTGCAGGTTTAATATCAGAATCTCAAAGTTTGTGAATTACTAAACAAATATACAATAGGAAATAATTCTCACATTCAATTTCAAATATTTGGTAGAATGTTAAGACAGTTAATTTATATATTGTAATTAAGCAAAGATTTCATTGGCACAAGAGATTAATTTTTATAAAACAAAATAGGATATACAATTGACAAACTTATTTAAAGATTTTTGGTTTGGAATAGATGTCCAACTTATATGTTAGAGGAATGTTCTAAGAAGCTCTTGGCCTTTTATTGTTTGTTTGTTATAATCTGACTGTGCTTTCTTTGCTTAGAATGATCCAATAACAAAAATAATTGGAATTTTTTAGTTTGGGTAGCTATAATTCAAGGAAATTCTACCTCGAGCTGCAGTGCATAAATAAGCAATAATTCATACATAGGAGTGTGACATACAGTGACTGACAAATGTTTGCCCTTGAGTGTGTTATTGACTTTAATTATTTTAACGGGTTTTTTTGTGTGGGTGAAGTTATATAACCTGTGTGAATATAGGCATCAAATAAATGAACATCTCAATATCTCAAAGAAAAATAAAACTTTTTAAATTGTCAGATGTTGGTAAAACTGTTAAGTAAATAAAGTTTTGAAGTAATCAAAATCTTACCTATCATATTCTTAGCCTCCCCTAACTCCTGATAGAGATTTGAAAAATAGAGCTGTAAGGATAGATATTCAAGAATCCATTTACTCTGTCGTTTTGCCTTTAGGAAGATTTTGTATCATCTTTATTGCATAGATAGTCTTATCTACTCTTATATTATATATTTGAATAATATTTTTGTGAACACACACATACACACCAAAATACAGAAATCTAGGTAGGAACTGAAACAAGAATTTGAAAATTTCAATTTAGAATCATGGTCATATTCAGTCTGTCATTGAATAGAGATTATATACTTTGCCATAATAATTTTACAGAATTGTAAGAATTATATTTGTTAATATAAAGAAAATTACTTCCTGAAATACAAAATACTTAATCAATATAAGATGTTATTATTAAAGTTGAATTTACTAAACATAAATTCCTGAAATTACAATCTTCATACTAGATCTCTTATATTAAAAAGTATATTTATCAACTTTCATGTATGCAAACCCCAACCACATATCAACCAACTACAAGTGATCTTGCTTATTACTTACAAATCTTGAAATCCATCCTTCAGAAGGAGGTTCATGCCATGTCTCATCAATACTCTTGTTTGTGGACCGATGTGATACATGAGCACGGCTAATCCCATTCCCCTATAACTCCTACCAAATGATATTGAGGAAATGATGGTCAAGAAGGTACATTTATGTGACTTTAAGAAGCGACTATGAAGCACTTATTTTATTACTCCAGGGTAGATAAATATGTAGTAATAACTACTGGCAAGTGTAGTGTTTGAGAAGCAGAGTTCTTCCCAAGATTCTACAGATCATTTTGATTTAACATATTCTAAAACACATAAATTTGAGCTACTCTTTTGATATTAGTCATTTAAATAATCAAATGAGTAATAAAGAAAATATGGGCATAGTTGGCAGAGTAATAACATCCCAAGGATGTCCATGCCCTAATTTTCAGGAATTTGTGTATATGTTATTTTGGATGTCAAAAGAGGACTTTAAAGATGTAATTTAGATTATAGACCTTAAAATAGAGACATTATTCCAGGTTATCCAGGTGTGTTCAAATAATAACATGATTTATTAAAAGCAAATAACCTTTTCCATTTGCAAGTAGAAGAGAGAGGCAGAATGAAGACTCAGTGCTCTCTTGCTGGCTCTAAGATGAAAAGGTCCACATGTAAGAACAGAAGAGAGACTTTTAAGAGCCAAGAACAGCTGCAGACTGACAGCCATCTGGGAAACAGGGATGCAGGTCTTACAGCTGCAAGGAACTGGACAATTTGAATGAGTCTGGAAGCATTTTCTTTCCTAAAGCCCCCAATAACAAATACAGCGTAACTAAACAACCTGACATTAGTCCAGTGAGACCTGCGTTGAACTTCTGGCCTCCAGTCCTTTAAGATAATAAACCTGTGCTGCCTTAAAGCTGATTAGTTTGTGGGAAATTACTAAAACAGCAGAATTCTAATTCTATGGGAAAGCTTCACAGGGAAAAGGACCACCGTTTCTTGATGTACCCGAACATATTTATTCAATCAATAAGTTTTACCGAAAGCCATCTAAAATAAGTCAGGCACTGCACTGTACTGTGAAGTGTCAGTGAAACCAAGGGAATTGGAAACATATACCAACCGCCTAAAATATGCAGAATTAGAATGCAGACTAAGCATGATATCCATAATTTACAGCAACAGCATTTACCTCTACAAAAATATAGTTTACATTCACGAATTCAATATAAGAAGGAAAAAAGAGGTAGGGAATGGAGAATGAGGAAGAGAAAAATAAAAGACAAGAAAAGTGGGGTACTAAAGTCTATTTTAACAGTACATAAAAGGAATTAAAGTGTTGTGTAAGACTGAGGTGCATTGAATCACATTCCTTTTTTTGTCATAATCAAATTGTTCTTTGATTAAGAACAATTGCCAGTATGGATGGCACATTCTATTCATAATTATTATGTGAACTTTTGTGAATATATCCACAGGACAAATTTCTAAAAGCTGACCACTTTCAGCTTACTCTGACAAAATATATTCCTGGAATTCTTACAATCTTTATGTAATTTAAAGCACTTATGACAACTTTTATTTGTAAAAAAGTTCTCACTTGTATTTACTTAAGTCAGAAAGAAATTTATAAATTAATAGGATTTAACTAAAAGAAATAAACAAAAAAAGCCCAATCTCAAGTATTTTAACTGATATGTATTTTCTTTCTTTCTTTGTCTTTCTCTTTCTTTCTTTCTTTCTCTTTCTTTTCCCTCTTTCTCTCTTTCTTTTGCTTGTTCCTTCCCCCACCAGCCTTGGCCAGCTTTCACTTTCAGGACTTGAACAAGATTTTTTGGTATTTTAATTACTCAGACATTAATAATAGAAAGAGTGATAACTGACAGTTTATTCTTCTTCTTAATACCCTTCAATATTAACAATAGCTACATTTAGATGTAAGTAGCTCATAAAATGGCTGTATATATTTCTTTCTATTCTATACTGTAAATGTTTACCATCCCATCTGGGTTTTTGATTCCCTGTCCAATATTTGTTTTTTTTATATAATGATGTATTAAATCATAATGATAATTACTGTGATGGTCTATAATTTACTTTCCAAACTTCTCTTCTGCAGCATTTGAAATATGGATTAAAATAAGCAATTCCTAAATATAAGCCATTCACTATAAACTAAATTCAGTCTATAACACCTACCATCCACATCTGAATTTTTTCAAAAAGCCCTGTGATTTTGTTAAGAATAGCTCATCATGAGAGAAAAAAAAGCCTTAAAATTTTTGGAGTTTTACTACATCAGTGAAAATTAATTTTGGTGATATTTTCTCAAAGAACAGTCATGCAGGTGGTTGAGGTGTTGGGATGGAATTTCTGGTGAGGAAAAGGCAATGTCATTAATTCTAAGAAAACTAAATTCTTCTGTTCTCAACTCCACTAACTATTGCAGGACCTCTAATTTCACCCAAAGATTCCTCCTCCCATTTTATCTGTTGCTCAAAACTAGTCCTTAGTAGGGGGCAGGTTGGTGGTGATGATTATGTTCTGGGTGGAGGACAACTTCTAATTTTGTCCTGGGTTACCAACTTTTTCTAATTAAAAAACAATGAGACTTAGTGTAATAGTTGATTTAACATTTATGGATGGAAGAGTACAAATTATTCCTTATCTTTCAAATTTTTGGTTTATGAAAAAACAAACAGATATAATTGGATCTACCTAATATTTCAATACACTTAAATTTAAAACAAGTATCTAATCCTTTAGTGCACCATGTAATCAGCAATATAGAACTTTGAATATAATGAAAGTTTACTAAAAATGACTGATAGTTAAATGGTACCAAATGGCCTGAAAATGTCATTTGAACACAGATCCAAATAACTTTTACTAACTACCTGTTATACATATTGAGTACAGATGAAGAAGACTGTTTTTAAAAACTTTTATGATCTATTGGAATATATTGGGATGCTAATGGGTAGTTTATGGTAGAGATTTCACTGAGAACTTGGGGAGCATATAAGTAGAAGCAAATGCAAGTGAAGTTGGAAATAAAACAAGGGTTCCTGAAGTAGACAGATGGGCCAATAAATAGGATATAGGAAGAGAATGATGTATGGTGTTAGGAGGAATGTGTAAGGAAAAAGATAAGAGAAAGACTAGGGAATTTAGGAAATTCAAATATTTCATGATTGGAGAAGTTTAAGGAATAGAGAACAAAATTTTACACCTGGCATTATTTCAAAATCATAATATCTGTGAAGTGGGATATTCATGACCAACATTTAAAAAATGTTTTTAATGTTTTATTTATGTGTGTGTGTGTGTGTGTGTGTGTGAGAGAGAGAGAGAGAGAGAGAGAGAGAGAGAGAGAGAGAGAGAGAGAGACAGCGTGAGCAGGGAAGGGTCAGAGAGAAAGGGAGATACACAGAATCTGAAGACAGTCTCCAGGCTCTGAGATAGCTGTCAGCACAGAGCCTGACCCAGGGCTCCAACCCACGAACTATGAGATCATGATCTGAGCCAAAGTCAGATGTTTAACCGACTGAGCCACCCAAGCTCCTGTTGACCAACTTTTTAAGTGGACTTTTCATGCCCGTTACCTTTTGGTATTGGTTTCCTTCACAGATATTTAAGATGGATTTGGTCAATGCCATGTAGCTTTTACTCACATTCCTACTTGGACTGTCATAAAGCTAAAAACAACATTGAGCCTTGGAAGGCAAAAATGGAACATAAGCAATCCTCTTAGTATTTAGTTCTTTTCTTCTGGAAAGCAAGGATGTGGAATTGGCTTTGTCTGAAATAGATTTCCAGTGTATCATATGTCGGTTGCAGATTACAAGTGTTAAAAGATGATCACGTAAGTCAGTGGGCCAGAATCAGTGTCCCGTGTCCATCCCCACGGTGTGTGTCACATTTGTATCTGTGGTGGCAGCAGCTTTCTGGTCCTATCTCCTAAGCATAGATAGAGACTGTGCTTTGGAATGCAATGAAACCAATGACAACTCCCCAGTAACTCATCCTCTGAGTGGACCGGGGGCGTCGCTCCCCTGGAGAGTGGAGACTGTCATATGTGTCTTTCTGAGAAGCCTATTCTTTTGTCACTTCCTCCTTTTCAGTAATTTCATTAGCATGGTAGTTTTCGTATTAAAATGCTGTCTTCTTAAAATATTGTACAGTGTTTTCTGTTTCCTAAATAACTCAATCCTACTCATTGCTATAAATCAAAATGGAGGAAACAATTACTTAACTCAACTATTTGCATATGCCAGTTCAAATGAACATCAACAACAGAGACAAACAAAACATATTTAAAGTGTTTTTTACCTGTAGGCAAAATTGACTTAAGCTATATATTTGAGAGCTTGTTTATAGCAATGAATTATTTCATTTTAGTTGATCCATCCTTATATTTTATTTCTCGGAGAGTAGTTAGGCTAGACTTTCCATGCCTCACCAAACAGTAAGTCTGTCCATTTTTACATTAATAAAGGACATGATACCTAAAGTTTTAGATCTCCAGAATATAAAATTACAAAATAAATTAATTTCTGTTTAATCCACATCTCACTTTTCATGGTATATTTAACAGTTACAGCAAAGGTATAGAAAAGGGAGATCCTTCTTAAACAAACTGAAAGCTGTCAACATTTTGTTCATAACTAGCAGGCAAACTAAGCCAGTATTTCAATTGTTGATACATAAAATGATATTATTGAAATACACTTCAGATAATGTTTATAACCAGACATTCTTTAGATACTCTTCTTTTTCCAGGCATATTCCAATACAGATACGTAGGGAATTTAAATATAGTATTCAAGTGAGAGAAGGTATGCTGATCAATTCCCTGAAGGAATATGTAGCTGAGATATAGGATAATGCTGACAATTTATGCAGATCTGTAAGAGGAAATTAACCTGCACCATGAAGCATGTAGCATCACTAATAAGGTAGAAAGTAGCCTGATCAAAATGAATGATGTCAGATGCCCTGTAGGCACCAAAGTAAAAGCAGGTTCTCCCTTGGAGCAGGGCCTCCCACTCTGCCTGCAAGCAGGTAAAGACCTCCTTAGCTTTGGCATAGACACAATATCTCAAGGAGAGGCGAAAAAGCTGCCAGTTACAGCTATCAAGTAAAAAAAGGAATGCAATAGCTGAATATGATTACTTTCAATGAGAGAAAGGAACAGCTGAAAACCTGCTGTTTCTAAAACTGGTAAAAACACAGAGGAGCTAGCAAATCATTGACCTTGTCTCTATGCTTTTATACATATAGATACAAATGTTACTGTTGTAATATGATCACAGTAGCTCTGTTTATTCATCCATTTAACAAACAAATATATCTTTTGTGTGTATTGCCTTGTATGATGTAAGGTAAACAGAGACAAAATGGCTAGAATATAAAAGATGATGAACAACTTAAGAAAAGCATGTGCAACATTAGTGTCTGAAATTATGGGGACAGACAGGAAGCAGGTAAAAATCACATAAAAACTTGTGAAAACTATGTTCCAGGAAGAAAATGAAAAATATGGAATGATATGGGACAGAACTCTAGGGAATTTCATATATGGAGTTTGAAAAAAGAGGGGGTGGAAACTCAGAGAAGAACAAGGAGAGTCTGACAGTACAAAATTCAGGAGAGAAGAAATGTTTTCAGGAGTGGTATGCCAACAGTATTGAATACAGTTCTTGTGTTGTGTAGGTAGAAAGAACACTGGATGTGGCAACTTTAAGGTCACTGGTGGCCTTGTCTGGACTGGTTTTTATAGGTAAAAGATAAAAGATTTATCACCTAATATTTTCTCTTCTCACTCACTTTTAGGCAAGCTCATCAGCTGAGATGACAGAAGGCAGTAAGATAATATCTATTTGGAAAAAGAAGAAGACATGACATAATATTCCTGGGACTAAGAAAGTGAGAAAATTACTGGAATAGTAGAATGATCAGTGTTGTTGCCCACTTGAATCTAGAGATATTGAATGTGAAGTAAAACTGGTGTGTTTGCTTGGATGTGTGATTTAGCTCCTTGACCCATGGAAGACATGTTTTTATTTGTTGGGGGGTAAAAATTCTTCCTATAGGGTCTCCAGTTGGGCCTAGGAATTAAACTAACAAGAGAAGAACATATGAACTTTAAAATTTTTACGTTTTACATAGGAGACTTCACAAGACAATGAAGACTTGTAAAGGTGTCTGCAACAAAAACTCTTATGCCTTTTAGATGAAGAAACGATACATTTGTCAAGAATTGAGAACTCAAAGGGGTTTGGGTGAGGGATAGTAAATGGTAAAGAAGTAACAGGAAGATAAAGTTAGTTTAACAAGGTTTTTTGTTGTTGTTGTTGTTGTTGTTTTTTTGGCCCACCATTTATAGTGATAAGAGTGTCTTCATTTCTCCTGGTATAGGGAGAGGGTGTGACTTTCACATGAGCTTTATACTCTTCTCTAAAGAAAAAGGAGGGTCAGAGTGTCTTTTTTGCATCTATCGTTTTTTATGTGTTTTTAATTCAAGATAATCAATATGCCAAAATGTCATATTTTGGAGTTTAATATTCAGGTTTTCTTTAGGTTCACTCATATTGGAATTTTGGAAGGAAAATGTGGTGATGGGGATAGGGAAGGAGCAGAGGATGGATTAAAACACTTATGGATGTGTGTAGTACTACTAATTACATGGTGCACCATAGACTCTAAACTGCTCAGTACAAAAAGTGAAGTGAGGGAAATGGATAATGGACAGTTTATAAGCAAACTGTAAGATTAATGGTTGAGGGGATATAATGTTGTATAAGTGACAGAAGGTTTGAACCAAAAGTACAGGGAAAGTCAACGAAAATAAAAGTTTTTTTTTGGGAAAACTAGAGTTTGTGCATTAAAATTTGATAATGACCAAACATATTTATCTATCTGCTTTGCATGTTGCTTGCTTTCTGGAACAATGTCAAAAACAATTTTAACGCTGAATCAGGTAGGAGACATAGAAGTTATCTGGTATAAATGCTCCTTATTTAAAATTGTGCTCAATTTAAATAGTACATTTAATTAATTTATTAACTTATTTATTCATTTATTTTCTTATTTACTTTTTCACTTAATTGCTTATTTAATAGATCAGTTATTTATTTAGGTTTTTGTAAGAAATTTAGAGAAAAAAGGAAATTTAGAACACCAATTTTTCTGGATAAACTCAATTTGTAAGAGAAAACACAGAGCGCAGGTCACCTTCAAGATGAGGAGCAGCTTTGGTTTTGGGCAGAATTTGTGTGTCCACAGTCTTCTGACCAACCTTGCACTGCTGTGTAATCTCCTATTTCTCTATAGCAGATCTCACCTGTTGTCTGATTTTACTCACCTTCTTCTTGAAGTAAGCATCAGAGAAACATTAGGGGATTTTTACACTACTGATAGCAATTTCAGTGGAGGTGGCAGTGATGAATTTCTGGGGTGTTCTACACAATAGAATTCAATTGAGGGCCGGAGGTCCAGTCACATGTAGCGAGCCACTGTTCAGTTGCCTTAAGAAAATCACTCTTGCTTCTGTGGTGCCCAATGAGGATGATCAAAACGGTCCCAGAAACAGTGGTAGCTCACGGGTTCTCACATTCTGCCTGAATGGCTTTCAAGGCACATCTTCAGTGGGATAATACGTAGGCATTTTGTGAAGTTTAACACTTGAGTACCTTCATTGTTGTCACCACCAACTGGTTTTGTGGCAGCAGCAAGAACCCTTTCCTTCTACTTCTTTTCAACCCTGGACTTGGCTGCTGAATGCTTCCTATTGTACTTCCTTCTGGAGTACCCAGCTGATCAGAAATATCTGACAACCCCTCTACCTTGGCCAGGGTTTGGGCTGCAATGGGGTTTCCTCTTCTTTGGGGTTTTAGCCTTGAGGTTACCCTTCTTAACTTGCCACCAACATCAGACTTCTAGGCTTCAGGTTTCTTCTTAGTAGCCAGCTTCTCAGATTTTTTTACCCATCATTGTGCAAGATGAAAGAGAGCTAATTTTTAAATCAGTTATTCACACACATCCTTTAAAGAAGCACCTACTTCTGTAAGGTTTTTAAAACAAACAATGGTCTCCAGAATGGCTTCCCTTTTCAATGACCCACATTTCATTTAGGTGATTTAGTATTTATCTCATATCTCCAGTTTAGTTACATTTTGATTTTTTTGTTTTTAGAAATCATGTGTTAAACTGAGATGATTTATATTTAAACCCAAATTTTCTACTAAGTCAAAAGTTCAGAAATGATAAAAATGCCTACTTCATAGTTAAAAAATATTTTTGTAGTTTTATTTTTTTGGAAAATATCAACACACACACACACACACACACACACACACACACACACACACACCCCTCAGAATATATTAATTCCTGAACACTTCATGCTGACATTTGGAGTTTCGAATAAACAGTTTTTCAATGGTCTTGATCTAAGATGCATGGAAGTGAGATAATAGTTTGAAGCCACAGGTCCATTTCAAAACTGAATTTTTACTAAATGTCACAGTACAGCTCTCTGCCATTTTTCTAGAATGAGTGTATTGGTTCCCGGAAGGAAAATATATTTATGGAAAATCATACCCAGTAACTCAAGGGTAATGTTATGGTGGCTTTGAACCTGAAAGATCTCTATCCTGCTGCACATTCCCCTTTGTAATTTAAATGCAACCGAGTGCATATAACAGTCAAAGAAGTAGATTCTCATGCAAAATTGCCTAAATTTACTTGGTTTGAAGCTTATGCATAAGTAGTTACAGCACTTTGCATGTGGGTGATAAAAAAAAAAAAAGAAACTTTAAACAACCAAATTTCCAGTGAGAAAAATACAGCATTATGCAGTCAAAGCAAGGGGATTCTGGTGTGTGTGTGTGTGTGTGTGTGTGTGTGTGTGTGTGTATTCTATTTCTACAATAATTGCATTGTATTGTATTATTTTTGCATTGTATTTCTACAGTAAGTGTAGAAATTGGAAACAGTATATGGATACTTTTAGACAAACTGAGAAAAATCTATGGATATTTCATAAGAAAATATCCAGGAAGATTTGGATATATGGTTTTAAATTCTTAGAGATGAAAAGTCATCTTAAATATTGCAGCTCCAAAATACAAGATGGAAAGAACTACCTCCCCAGTTTTAGGGCCAGACCAAACTGGCCCAGCTCTCTCCAGTCATCCAAGCCACTTTAGCTGAGGTGGCAAATATCATGAAGCAAACATGTGCCATTCTTTCTTTTTCTTCTCTCTCTCTCTCTCTTTATAATATTCAATATGTAATCATGGTTTTATTTTTATTATAATTTATTGTCAAATTGGTTTCCACACAACATCCGGTGCTCCATGCTTTCTTTTTCTAGAGGAAAAATATCTAAAGACAAAACAAAACAAAAACATAACCCACAAACTCTCATTTTTCCTTTTCTGGTTTCTGGAGAACTTTGGTGACTATATGCCTCTTTTGAAATAATGCTAACTAATCACTTTTAAGAGAGTTATTTCTTCAAAATATTAAATTCCTTGTAAAATATACTACTTTAACAAACAAAAACTATGGTTTTGGTGTTCTAGGCTGGCATTATATAACATCAGTCATATTAAATCCAAATATCAGTCATGTTAAAACCAAAACCACACGTACCTGGGTGGCTCAGTCAGTTAAGTGTCCAACTTCCGCTCAGGTCATGATCTCTCAGTTCTTGGGTTCGAGCCCTGCCTCAGGCTCTGTGCTGACAGCTAGCTCTGAGCCTGGAGACTGTCTTCGGATTCTGTGTCTCTGTTTTTCTGACCCTCCCGTGCTCACGCTGTCTGTCTGTCTGTCTCTCTCAAAAATAAATAAAACATTTTTTAAAAAGCCCAAACCACACTTGAACACGTGAACGGTATTTCCGGGGTATAGACAGTTTCATAATCTGGATACTGGTTAATTCTGTATACTTCTGGTAGGGGGTTCATTATGCTATATCCATAATCAGTTACATTTTTTCTCTGAGAATATTGTATTAAATAAAATGTTCCATATGCAGTTCATATGATCTGCTGTAAGCAACATAGTTAATTTTTTTAATATAAAAAGACCAAACAAAGAGTGAAAACCTCTTCTCTCTGTCTTATATCCCTGCTCTACCCTAGTATTTCTCTCCAAAATGATTTGTTTTAAAAATTGCTGTGCTCCCTTCTACAAAGAAAATACCTTTAATCTATCTTGTATCTATCTATATAGTTATCCAGCCACCAATCTAATGCCTATACCTAACTGCCTATCTATCCACTAGTTTGACTTATACACAATAGGTGATAATATATTGATACATTGTTTTGTATCTTACTTTTTGCTTTTTTTGTTTAAATATCTTGCTAACCTTCCACAGCATTGTCATTCTTTATAATAAGTTTTCCACCAAATGACTGTATCATAGTTTATTTAACTAGTCCTTTGTTGATAGTCATTTGGGTTGACCTCAGGTTTTGTCCAATTATTATATATTATAAACAATAATTATTATAAATAATAATTCACCACAATAAATTAAATTAAGCAATTAAGCTTATGGAGACAAATACACTCAACAACTCTTTGTTTGCCAGCCTGATAGCTTTTATACTGTAGTAAGTGAAAAAAATGTGGTTTTTAAAATTTTTGTTGTGGTCTGACTGTTTGAGTCCCTCCAAAATTCATATCTTGAAATTCTAATCCCAACATGATGGCCTTTGAAGATGAGGCCTTTGGGAGGTAATTAGGTCATAAGAGTAGAACCTTCATGAATGGAATTAGTACCCCTATAAGCAGAGGCCAGAGAGCTAGCTAGCTCTTTTGCAGCCATAAGAGGAGACAGAAAGAAGAATGGAGACCAGCGATAGAGCCTAACCGAGAACTCGATGACACTGGCACACTGATGTGGGACTTTGAGGTTTCAGAACTATGTGACAGAAATGTTGTTTAAGCCACCCAACCTATGGTGATTTTTACAGCAGCCCAAATTGACTAAGACCATCTTCATTTTTTAAAATTTAATATCCAGAGTTTTTACTATTTTAACATTTTAAAATCTTTTATCTTTTAAATATTAAATATTAATATATTTTGTCTGTTTTCCCAATGAATTGACTGTGGTATATTTTCTGAATTATATCAGCTCTGAATTAGATTTTAAAAATAAGAATTCTCATTGTCTTATTTTCTCACTTTGTTATATTCTGATAAATTCTTTTATGTAGCATTTAAAATATTTATATAGTTACATATGTCTATATTTCATTCATAATTTATGAAGTGTGGTATATATCCTGCTTAGAAAGGTCTCTTGAACTAAGTGAGCCAGGAGAAACTTGCAGAATCTTTCCCTGAGGCTCAGATTTGTTTCCCAGGTTATAATTGATCCTTATTTAAAGAAAATAAAGGAAAACAAAGCAAATTGAAGATAAGCTATAGCCTTTTTTCCATATAGCTGGGTACTCTAAGCCTTGATATTCAAATCTTAAGAGGTGTCTATGCAGTATACAACAAAAAGCATCTCATACTTTGCAGAATTATATCTTTTTCTCTCATCAGAAGTATTTTACAAGGGTAATCTTTTAGAGATTAGGAGAAAACTATCCTTATGAACAATAGTTAAAAAGAGAAAAGCAGTGCAATTGGCCCTAATTGTCTCATATTCCAATCATTAACAAAGGGGCAAACATCTCAAGTTGGGAGCAGAAAGGTAGAAAACTGTTTAGGTACTTTATATAAAAAAGTCTCACTTTCACCAGAATGTGAAAACAACATAAACACATCCAATGTGTATAACATCATACTGATTAAAAAAAAAAAAAAAACACCTCTTTGTTGAAAATTCCCCTAATATTTGCATTTGTAGGTTTTGTGTTGCCTCACTCTACAATTAAGCCAAGCTTTAATCAGGAACTGGATAAAAGAGAGGAGTTCTCTCTTTTCCTAGGAAATTATTTCCTAATAAATAGTATGCTAATAAACACAATCTATTCTAATTTTATGTACTCATTTTTATTATTAGAACTTGATTTATGAGGAAATTATTTTTGTAATAAAGGGTAAATATACCTTGGCACACAAACATATAACCTGGTTCCAGCGTGATTCATTTTCATTTCCTCACTGACTTAAAATGCCACTTTTATTGTAGGCTAAATTTCATGCATATTTTGGTGTTATTTCTGAACTCTTGCCTGTACTCTAGATCTATGATTTGATGATAGTAACAAAGTGTTAGTTTTATTTGCTTTCATCTTTAATATCTGTTAAGACTATATTACCTCATTACACTTTTCACAATACTTTTCCTGACTAGTTTACCATATTTATTTTATCAGGTAAATTCATTTCATTTTAGTAAGTAAAATGAATTTTGTCCCGCTGCTATTTTAATTAGATTTCAATTAAATTTATAGATTAATTTAGGAGAATTTTATATCTTTACAATTGAGTTTTCTTATCCAGAAATACATTATGTTTTTTCCTTGTATTTTAATCCTTCTTATGTCTTTTCAGTAGATATTGCTATTTTCTCTCTCTCCTCTTTCTCTCATGTCTCTGTAGATACAAACATAAATACAGAAGTAGATCTATAGATGCTAAACAATCTGTACAATTTTTATACATACTTTTGTTAGTATTATAAACAGGTTTGTGGTCATACCAGCTAGTTTTATTTACAGTAAGGGAAAGTGACTTATTTTTGTATATTAATTTACAACATGCCATTGTAGTGAAGCTTTTATTTTTATAGAGTTTTTGGCTTTTTATTTTTTCCTTTGGATGATTCCTATGTATTTTGCATTCAAGTCATTGAATTTTTCTTTCTGGCCTATGTTTAGACTTTTCTTATTTGCTTGTTTTGTTTTTTAATTTTTTAGGGAGAGAGAAAGAAGAGCATGAGGAGGGAAAAGGGACAGAGGGCAAGAGAGATCATCTTAAACAGACCACGCTCAGCATGGAGCCCAATATGGGGCTTTATCCCATTACCCTGGATCATGATCTGAGCAGAAATCAAAAGCTGGACACTCAGCCAGGTGACCCACCCAGGGCCCATGGACAATTTAGGGTGATATTTTAACTAATTGCATTGGCTAGTATTGCTAAAATAAGTAAAATAATATTAGGTATAGTCAGAAAAATTGATGTGTATAGTTCATGATTTTAGCAGTAAAGCTTGCTGTGTTTTTCTTTAAGCATATCTGCATTTACCTATAATGTAGCTGATAATATTAGTCAAATTAATGGATACTTACAGATGTGTGATGTATTAAAATATAGATATTTATATTCCTTATTCAACTTCTAAAAATTAAATATGAATGTTCACTTAGTCAATTGGCTTAAAAACCTTGATTTTTTAAAAGCAGTTTTAGGGTCACAGCAAAATTGAGAGGAACGTACAGAGATTTCTCTCATATTCTTTCCCCAGTACATGTGTAGTCTTTAGCATTATCAACATCTCTCACCAGACTGATACATTTGTTACAACTGAGAAACCTACATCGATACATCAAAATAACCCAAAGTGCATAGTTTACCCGAAATTTCACTCTTGGTGCTGTGGATATCATGAGTTTGGAGAAATGTATAACACATAACCATCATTATAGTGTCATAGGAGTAATCTTACTGCTCTGTGCTCTAGTTATTCTTCCCTGACCTGTACCTCTGGAAACCACACTAATCTTTCTACTGTCTCCATGGTTCGTTCCAAAATGTCATATAGCCGGACTCATATGGTATGTAGACTTTCCAGATTGTCTTCTTTCACTTTATATTATGCAGTTAATGTTACTCCATGCCTTCTAATGCCCTGATAGGTCATTTCTTTTTAGGACTGAATAATATTGCATTGTCTGATGTACTACAGTTTATTCATCTATTCAGTTACGGAAGGACATCTTCATTGTTTTCAAAATTTGGCAATTAAGAATACATTTGCTATAAACATCTGCATGTAGGTCCTTTGAGGACATACATTTTCATCTCTGTGGGGTAAATACCAAAGAGTACAATTACTGGATCATATGTTCAAAGCATGCTTTTTTGTAAGAAACTACCAAAGTGTCTTCCAAAGTGTCTATCAATTTTCATTTCCAGCAGCAATGAGTGAGAGTTCCTGTGGCTACATATCCTTGCTAACATTTGGTGTTGTCTATGTCCTGGATTTTGCCCATTCTAATAGGTCTCTTGTGATATTTCATTTAAATTTCTATTTCCCTGAAATATAATATGGAGTATCCTTTCATATGTTTATTTGCTATCCAGTTATCTTTTCCGTGACATGTGTGTTAAGGTCCTTGGCTCACTTTTTAATTTGGTCATTGGTTTTATTGCTGAGTTTTAAGAATTATTTGCATATTATTTTGAGTAACAGTCCTTAATCAAATGTTCCTTTTGTAAATATTTTTCCCAGTCTATGGTCTGTGTTCTCATTCTCTGGACATTGTCTTTGGAAAAGCAGAAATTTTTCAGTTTTCTCTTTTAGGAATTATGCCTTCGATGCTGTATCAGAAATGTTATTGCCATACCCAAGGCCATCTAAGTTTTCTCCTATCTCATCTTCTAGAAATCTTATACTTTTACATTTTACATATAGAGTGGGATCCATTTGGAGTTAATTTTCATGAAAGATATAAGGTCTGTGTATAGACTCATTTTTATGCATGTGGATGTCCAGATTTTCTTGCATCATTTGTTGAAAACACTATCTTTCTCTATTTTATTTCCTTTGCTCCTTGGTCAAAATCAGTTCACTATAATTATTTGAGTCTAATTCTGGGCTCTCTGTTCTGTTTCATTGATTTATTTGTCTTCCTTTAGTCACTGCCATATTGTCTTGATAATTATGGCTTTAGAGTAGATCTTGACATTGTGTAGTGTCAGTCCTTCAGTTTTGTTCCACTTCAGTATTCTGTTGACTATTTGGGGTCTTTTGCCTCTTCATATAAACTTTAGAATCAGTTTGTGGACTATATGAAAAAAAATTGGAGGGATTTTGATTGGGATTGCATTAAATCTGCAGATCAAGTTGGGAAGAACTGAAATCTTTTTAATATTAAGTCTCCCTATCCATGAACATAGAATATCTATTTATTTAGTTTTTCTTTGATTTCCCTCATCAATTGTGTAGTTTTCTTCATATAGATCTCATAATTTTATTTTATTTTATTTTTTAATCTTTAATTATTTTTGAGAGAGAGAGAACAGAATGTAGATAGGGGAGGAACACAGAGAGGGGGAGACAAAGAATCCAAAGCAGGCTTCAGGCTCTGAGCATAGAGCCCGACATGAAGCTTGAACCCACAAACTGCAAGTGCATGACTTGAGCTGAAGTTGGAAGCTTAACCAACTGAGCCACCCAGGCACCCCTCTTATAAATTTTTATTAAATATAAACCAATTTCTTATTTTTTAGATGGGAATGTAAACAGTATTATGTTTTCAAATTTTAAATTTTACTTGTTTGTTGCTGGTATATAAGGATTTGACTGAGTTTTATATATTAAACGTGAATCCTGTAAACTTATGGTAATCTCTTATTAGTTCTAGAGCTTTTTATTGTTGTTGATCCTTTCGATTTTTCTACATCACAACAGTGTCATCCATGACCAAAGATGGGTTTATTTCTTTCTTTCCCAATCTGTATACCTTTTATTCATTTTCTTATCTTAATGCATTAGCAAGGACTTCCACTATGAAGAGTGGTGAGAAGACATCTTTGTCTTGAGCCCAATTTTAATCAAAAAGTTTCACATTTTTTACCATTAAATACAATGTTAGCTATAGGTTTTTACACATATTCTTTATCACCTACATAAGAATTCTCTCTATTTTTCAGTTTTTTGAGAATATTTTATTTTTTTATATTTACAGAAAAATTTTGTGTCATCATTGGAATTCATCAACACTATACATTCACTTGGAAGGACTGAATATTTTCACATTGTACTCTAACCCCTGACCATCATATATTTGCATATTTATTTCAGAGCTTTTAAATGTATTTTGTTAAAGTTTCATAGCATATTTCATAAATGGCTTCTATATATATCATTGTAAATGGTATTTTTTAACTGTTGCATGTATATAACCATTCAACTAAGCTTAGTCTGTTGAATTTCTTCCCAGCTATTTTGAAAAATTGTCTTCATAACTCTATAAATTATCAGTTGGGTTTTTGCTTTTTTAAAGTAGGCAATCATGTAACTTGGGAAAATGATAGATTTTTTTCTTCTCAATTATTTTAGATTTTCCTTCTTTCTTTTTGTTTCTTCTTGCCTTTCTCTTTTTGCCTTTCCTTCCTCCTTCCTTCTCTCCTCCTCCCTCTCTTTTTCTTCGTTCCTTTCCTCTTATTGTTCTAGCCAGTATTTGCATATAATACTTGCACACACACATTTAATATCATTGACTACAGTAGACATCCATCTCTTGCTCTTTTGAAAAAAGCATATTTTTAGTGTTTCATAATTAACCTTGCTATTTGCAATAGATTTTTGAGAATTCTGTTTATCAGATTAAAGAAATCTCCTATTTATGGTTTATTATGAATTCTTGTTAATATACAGAGAGATTTATCAATAACTTTTCTATATTTGTTAAGGTCATTATATGATTTTAATCCTTTAATCTACTTATGAAGTTTTATCCCTCTTATATGTTGTTCTTATCATGGGTTAGTATCCATATTATAGTAGTTTACTAAAATATGTTGAATAGTGTTCCTACTTATACACTGAAATAATTTTTATACAACTAAAATTATTTATTTTTTGAATGGCTAATTAAGGATTTTAGGCCTTTAGTATTCAATTTTAGAAAACAACACAGCTACTCATTACTTTCCATTAATGGCTTTACAATTATTTGTGTTCTCTCATTTCTTGAGTCAACTTTTAGCAACATTCTAGTGTCCTGGAAAATTAATTTAAAATTTGGGACCTAAGTGTACACACCATACCCTCTTACTAATTTTTACACCATTAAAAGCTGCATTATATATTTATATTATACATAATCTATATTGTATCTATAAAATGGTAATTAAAATCTATATTATATATTGTATTTTTTTGGCTAATATTTTTTATCTGTGCTTTCTCATTTTCTTATCAATCTGCCTAAAGTTAGTCAAATTTGTTGATGTTTTATAAATATCAACTTTGGAGTTTTACAGTATCTCTTTTCTATTTTATTATGCTTTACTCTGATCTTTATTTTTCTACTATTTATTTTTGAGAGAGAAAGCAAGTGTGTGCATGAACAAGGGAGAAGAGAGAGCGGGAGACAGAGGATCTGGTTCTGTGCTGACAGCACCGAGCCTGATGTGGGGCTCAAATTTATGAGCCATGAGATCTGACTTCAGCTGAAATAAAGAGTCAGACACTTAACTGACTAAGCCACTCAGGTGCCCCTGGATTGTTCTGATTCTTATTATTGTCTTTCTTCTTTCCATAGCTTTATTCTCTTTTCTTTTTTGTAACTTCTTGAATTTGATCTTTAGCTCATTACTTTTCAGATTTTCTTCTTGTGCAGTGTAAATTTGCTCTAAGCACTGCTTTAACTGTATCTACCATCCGATTTGTTATGTTCTATTTTATTCATTTTCAAGTTCTCTTCCACTGGCTCCCTGCCCCAAAATTGAATGCTTACTCTGCTTGCTTGCTAGAATTCTGAGGATGATACAGAAAATTTCAGAAGTGTCAGAGAGTATATACTAAAGTTTTCTCCATTCTTGGGTATTGTTGATGTTCATGTTTTATATAAAACATAACCATAATTATACTTTATGTAAAAATGAGGTTAGGTTAAAGATAATAAATATGTATTTCATAAAGGTATATATGTATAGTAATATGTATTATCTAGAATGGGTAGACATTTATAATTATATGTATTTATTATGGTTATTTTAATCTAACCTTTTTGTGTCCCATCTTTAGGCTTGAATGAAATAGCTTTTGAGATTTAAATTGAAACTCTTGTTTCCAACCAGAATTTTGTACTATAGTTTTCATAATTTTTATTATTTAATTTTTACTTAAATTATCATCTTACCTGTAAGGTACTTCAGAGCAGAAATTATTATATATATTTCAATTGTATCCTTCAAATCACCTAGTTCAATGTAAAACCCAAGAGAAATTTTTGATTGATCTATTTCCTTTTTCTAACAACATGACAAATTAGGTTTAGAAAATGCTTATACAAAAAATGTTATTTATAGATGAAACATTCAAGTTGTTGTTCAGAGTGTGTCCTATGCTGATTTTTTTATTTCCTGACTGCAGTAAAACATGCATTCTAAGGAATATATGGTACAGGTGATTTTTAAACATTGTTCATTAAGGTCTCTCTAAACTTCTAATATTTTGGAAAAAGTTTTAAAAAAATCACAATATGTCTGTCAGACAATATTTTTAAACAGACTTTCCCAGCACTGAACATCATCTTATACTTCAGGCTTTAGGTGATTGATGCATTTCCATTCCAGATATGTCAGGAGTCAAAGTAATGTTTTATTTTACTTTTATATCCAAGGTGTCACTTCTACAACTGAAACATGCTCGGGAAAGTTTTGGGCCAGTTTTGAACAGCTATTTAATGAACTGTGAACAGATCTCTGCAGTAAATTGTTTTTATATATAGTAGAATCACTTTCTATATAAGCGCGTTAAAGCTCAGTTATCAACATTACTAGAAATGGAACTCGCATTATGTAGGCCAATTTTTAACATGTTGCCATCATTAAAATACATTCTAGTGAAGCTTATTCTTTTTTATCTACTTGCAAAAATAGCAAGATCAGGTCTAGTATGGTTTGGTAGAATTAACATTAGACGAGGGGGCAATATTATTGTGGTAGGTTATATTAGTGTTTACATAGATTTGTTCTTCCTCTCAGCAGATTATTTTTTCCTGTCCACAAGGCTTGCCCATGTAACTTCTTTACCCTCACTTTATTGGAGGACTGTGCATGTATGTCCACTTGAACTAGAATTGCCTATATGATTTACCCTTCTCAGTTAAATGTAAACAGAAATGGCATGTGGCATTTCAAAGAGTGGTTTTAAGAGGGAGTTGTGGTTAGCAATGTCCTTTCCTTCCTTTATAGAAAGTAGCAATGTTGAAGATAAAAACTCCTTTTTAAGCCTGAGTTCTAACATGAAGACACCATGGATTAAAACAACAGGTAAACATGTAAACATCAACTGAAATTAGATGTGGGAGAGAAAAGTTTAATTGTTGTGTTCCTACTACAATTCTGACGTTGTTCGTTACCACTACAAGAGGTAGCCTATGTTGACTGTTATTTTTAAACTATCATTCTGTTTTTATAAATTCATATTACATTGATCTCAAGTTGTTTCAATTCCTGAGGTGTCACAGTCATTCAAATAGAGTATACGAATATACTATTAAGTGAAATTCAAATTTATATATTTGTCCATTTACCTATTCATTCAAAAATATTTACAACAGTTCTATTGTGTGAATGACCTTGTACTTGTACTGGTGACACATCAATGAGCAAGAACGGCAATGTCTTCATCTAGCTTATAACCATGGAGAATAACAGAATGACGTTGAAGCTCCTTTTAAGCTAGATTGATCAAGATAATAAAAGAAGAAACTCAAATTACTAAAATTGAAAGAGAGGACATACTACCTACCTTACAGAAATAAAAATGATTAAAAAATATAATAGCTGTGTAACAACAAATTAGATGGTCCAGCTGAAATTACCAAAATCCTAGAGGCAAATTACTGAAAATAATTTAAGAAGTAATAGAAATGTTGAATAAATAATGAGAAGCAAAGGGATACATTAGTAATTAGAAAATATTTCACAAACACAATTTCAGAATCAGATGACTTCATTAGTGAATTCTACTAAATAATTAAATAAAAATTAACATCAATTTATCTCAAACTATTCCCTCTAGAGAAAGAGGAGAAAGAAAGATACCTCAACACATTTTGTATAGTCAGTATTACCCTGATTCCAGTATTAGACCAAAGTATGACAAGAAAAGAAAATTATGGGTCACTATATATATTTATATAAATACATTTATATATATGTAAATTATATATAAATATAAACAAAAAGATATCAACAATATACTTGTAAACTAAATCTGCCAAAACAGAAAAGGGGAATAAATCTTATGACAGAGATGCAATGATCTCAGGAATGCAAGAGTTATTACAAATACAAAATACCCAACAATGTATTATGTCATAATAATAAAAGACAAATGCCATTATGTCATTTCAATACAGGCAGAAAAATATTTCACAATATGAAACACTCTTCTATGATAAACTTCAACAAAATAGGAAAAGGAGAGATATTCCTCAAACTGATAATGGGCATCTAAGAAAATAGTTAAGGTTGTACTTAAATAGGAAAGACTGAAGGATTTCACTCAAATATTAGGAAAAAGCCAAAACAGCTGCCTGGGCTATTTTCATTAAACATTGTACTAAAGACTCTAGTAAGTGCAATTAAGAAAAAGAAATAGGGGTACCTGGGTGGCTCAGTTGGTTAAGCATCCGACTTTAACTCAAGTCAGGATCCCAGGGTTTATGAGTTTGAGCCCCACATCACAACTCTGCTTACAGCTCAGAGCCTGGAGCCTGCTTCAGATTCTGTGTGTCACTCTCTCTCTCTGCCCTTCCCCTGCTCACACTCTGTCATGGTCTCAAAAATAAACATTAAAAAAATCTTTAGAAAAAGAAATAGAAAGCATACATGTTAGAAGAAATAAAACAATATTTGTGGATGACATCATCTTCCACATAGAAAATTCTAAGGAATTTATACTTTTGATTCCCCCAAAAACCAATTAGATAAAAGAGTTGAACAGGTTGTAGGATACAGATCAATATATAAAAATCAACTGTACTTCTAGGCATTAAAGATAAACAATTATAAAATAAAATTTAACAAACAATTATATTTAAAATAACATTGAAAAGGATAAAATATTTAAACATTTAAAAATAAATTTAACAACAAAATAAGACTAATATACGAAAAACTTCAAAGCATTATAAAAAATTAAAGAAGTCTATCGGATACTCTTTCCTGCTTTGTCAAAAATTAATTGGCCATACATTTGTGGGCCCAGTTCTGGGTTCTCTATTCTATTCTATTGGTCTATGTGTCTGTTTTTGTGCCAATACCATACTGTCTTGATGATGACAGCTTTATAGTAGAGGCTAAAGTCTGCGATTGTGATGCCTACTCTTTTGGTTTTCTTTTTCAATATGACTTTGGCTATTAGGGGTCTTTTGTGGTTCCATACGAATTTGAGGATAGTTTGTTCTAGCTCTGAGAAGAATGTTGTGGGATTTTGATGGGAATTGCATTGAATGTGTAGATTGCTTTGGGTAGTAGTGACATTTTCACAATGTTTATTCTTCTGATCCAGGAGCATGGAATGTTTTTCCATTTCTTGGTGTCTTCTTCAATCTCTTTCATAAGTTTTCTATAGTTTTTATCATCTAGGTCTTTTATATCCTTCGT
>PJEM01012179.1:0-42594 GCA_004023845.1 Helogale parvula
AGGCTGGGCGTGATCCTGGGGAGGGCACACACCACAGTCCCGCCCATGGGTTTGGCACCTGCCCAGTGACCCGCGGCTGCAAGTTCGGGTCCAGCCCGGGGCGGATCTGCTGGCAGTGTCTACGGCGGGCCCCATGAGGGACCCGCTTATTTCTTCTCCCAAGTGGGTGTCCCCAGGGTTCCCCTCCCTGAAGGACCTCCACTCCTTCCCCAACGCCTGGTGGCGTCCTTCCCGAACCATCCCACATGCCAGCTACACACAGGGCCCCCTTCCTCGGAGGCTTTGCTGCACAAGACCCACCCAGCCTGTTCCCCGCGCTCTCCTGGGGGTTCCGCCTCACGCATATTACACGTGCATCTTCAACACGCTTACATTCCTTACGGTGGGTGTTACGGGTTGAATTGTGCCCCCAAAGAGGTATAGACTGAGGTCCTAATCCCCAGGAATTCAGAACGTGAGCTTCTCTGAAAACTAGGGTTGTTGGGGCCGGAATTCATTAAGATGAAGTTATGGCCCCAAGCCGAGATGACTGACGTCCTTACAGGAAGAGGAAGAGACGCAGCCACACAGGAGACGACCATGTGACAGTGGAGGCAAAACTCGGAGGGCCTGACACCACCCCCAGGAGTCGGGGCGAGCAGGGGCCCTCTGCTTGGCTTTGTCACCGCAGCCCCAGGAGACCCACAGAGTCGGAATGTGAGGGTCCCTCTCCTAACGCTCATCTCGCTGACCCTTCAAGGTGGCCGCCTAGCGACGACATTTACTCCATTCTGAGGAGGCAGCGCCCAGTCACGCCCGCGTCGCGTGCCCTGGGATAACTGGGTGCCCGCATGCACAGCGATGGATTTGGGGCCCTTCCTCACACCATACAAAAACATTGACTCACAGTGGATCCCAGACCTAAATTACAGAGCTTCTGCAACTATAAAAATTCTTCGACTGAAACACAGGAGCAACTCATTGTGACCTGGGACAGGTAGGAAGTTCTAAGACACGAACTAAAAGCAAAGTGACAAAAGGAAAATAAATTTGAAATCTGACATCATCCAAACGAAACACTTTTGTGTTTCCAAGGACACCCTCAAGAGAGTGAGACGGCAGCCTGCTGTGTAGAACAGATTTGCAAATCGTTCATCTGAAAAACGAATTTGTATGTAGACTATGTAAAGAGCTCTTATAAGAAAGCCAGAGTAACCATTAAAAATGAACAAAGTTGGGGCACGTGGAGGGCTCAGTCGATTAAGCGTCAGACTTTGGCTCAGGTCATGATCTCACGGTTCCTGGGTTCGAGCCCCGTGTCGGGCTCTGTGCTGACAGCTCAGAGCCTGGAGCTGCTTCGGATTCTGTGTCTCCCCCTCTCTGCCCCTCCCCCACTCACGCTCTGTCTCTCTCTCTCTCAAAAATAAAAAGGAAATTTTTTTAATGAGCAAAGCATCTGAACAGACATTCTTCTGAGAAGACCTACAGATGACCCAAAAAAATGTTTGAGATTATTAGTAATTAGGAAAATGAAATCAAAAGCACAAGGAGACACCTTGCCACACGGGCTGGGACGGGAGGAGGAACCAACAGGCACGGCTGGAGGGCGAGGAGGAGCCTCACATGGACAGTGGGAACGTGAGATGGGGGAGCCGTCTCAAAAACGGTCTGGGTTTGTGTCCATCGGTACGGGGGGGGGGGGGGGGCCGTAACACGACACCACCACCTGCCTGGATTAAACACCAGGATTGCACGTTTCTAGAGGATGGGACGTCTGAGAGGAAGGAACCAGCAGACGGAGTCCGGTGGACAAGCACCTTCTCCACGTGGTGGAGAGGGCGCCTCTGGCGTCTCTTCCCACGGGGCACTAACTGCCGTGAGGGTCCGCAGTGGAGGTCCCCAGAGAACAGAAGCACAGGGTGTGTGCGCGCCTGGGTGTGTGCAGAGACTTGTGGGCAGGGATTGGCCTGCACGGTTCTGGAGGCTGGCCAGCCCCAAGATCTGCAGGCAGCAAGCTGGAGGCCCCGGAGCCGGCGTGCGGCTCTGGCCCGAGTCGACGGCCTCAGAACGTAAGTCTCAGTCTGAAGGCCACAGGCCCGAGACCGAGTCCAAAGGCCGGAAAAGACCAGTCCCCCCGCGTCGGTCAGGTGGCGGAACCCCCTCTTGCTCGCCGTTTTGTTCTGTCTGGGCTTCCAGACGACCGGGTGGCGCCCCAGGGCAGAGAGGGTGGCCGCTGGACCCGCCGCGCTGGCCCGGAAACACCTTCACGAACGGCAGGGTGACGTCCAACTGAGTGTCTGGATGGGCCAGTCAGGCGGAAACGTGCAATTAACTGTCACACAAAATGTCACACCCAGAGTCGCCTCGCGAGCCAGCACGACCACCCGAGAGAGACTAAAACACACACACAAGAACTCGTACGCGAACGTTCTAAGCGACAGTTTTCGTAAGAGCCAGAAGACAGAAACAACTCAAATGTTCACCAGGTGAAAGTCCATTCAACGGAATCGGCAATAAAAAGAAGTGAGGCACCATGGGGGCGCCCGGGGGCTCAGGGGCTGAGCGTCCAACTCTTGATTGCGGCTCGGGTCGTGAACTCATGGTTTGTGGGTTCAAGCCCCACGTCGGGCTCTGTTCTGACAGCTTGGAGCCTGGAGCTGCTTCCGATTCCGTGTCTCCCTCTCTCTCTGCGCCTCCCCTGCTTGTGTTCTATCTCTCTCTTTCTCTCTCTCAAAAATGTATAAACATTAAAAATTATTTTAGGGGCGCCTGGGTGGCTCAGTCAATTAAGCCTCTGACTTCGGCTCAGGTCAGATCTCACGTTCGTGGGTTCGAGCCCCGCATCAGGCTCTGTGCTGACAGCTAGCTCAGAGGCTGGAGCCTGCTTCCTGTTCTGTGTCTCCTTCTCTCTCTGCCCCTCCCCCTCTCATGCTCTGTCTCTCTCTGTATCAAAAATAAACAAAACATTAAAAAAAATTACTTTAAAAAACTGTCAGAAGCACTGTAAAACAATAGGTGAACAGATGATAGAGAGAGAGAGAAAAGAAAAGATAGACGCTGAGCATCTCGTGGGCTTACATGAGGAGCCGGAGAAACTCTGGGTCGGCGAAGGATGTGTCTGTGACCTTGACTGTGGTCATGCTTCACTGCACGTGTATACCCAGGTCATAACTTACTGAGTTGTACATTTTAAGTAAACTCTGCACCCAGTGTGGGCCTCGAACTCATTTCCCCAAGGCCAAGAGTCCACGCTCCCTGGACGGAGCCAGCCAGGTGCCCCTCGCGCCGCACACTCTAAAGATGCGTGGTGTCCCGCGTGTCTATTACCCTCCGCGAAGCTGCTCCCGACGGAAGCGAAGGGACGCACCTGAGGGAAAACACAAGGACCCAGGGCGCGTAGTCTGGAGGCTGAGCCCCACGGGAAAACCAGGAGCCCCTCGGGCCTGGCCGCCCGCCGCCGAAGGGCTGTGACAGGCCGGTGCGTTTTGGGGAGGATTCTGGGAGCAGGCGGCTCGGCCCGGGCGTCGTGCTGACCGGAGCTGCTGGACGCCACGCCCGGCGCGGGCCTCGGGCGCTCGGCGTCTCCTTCCGACGGGACTTCCGTGAGCGCAGGGCGAGGCGCCGCCGCAGCAGACCCCGCGGGGACTCCCACGTGTGGCCCGGGCGCCGAGGCCAGGCTGCCGGCCGAGCATGCGGCTCCGCTGTCCCCCGTGGCCGTGGGCTGCCCTCCGGGAGGGGGTAACGCTTGCAGAGGCGCGCCCCGGCATGAGACGAGGTCACCGTCACGGGTCCCTGAGAGCTCAGGGTCCGGCGTCCCAGACACAGCGCGCACATTTGATCTGAGCCCCTGGTGTCACATACCACCGCCTCGCACACCCGTGCCTGCACCGGAGCCGCGGAGGGAACAGCCTCCCAGCATCTGGGCCCGGGGATCTGGAGCCCCCGGGTCACGGCAGAGCCGTCGGACGTGCCTCCCCAGCTCGGGCCCGGCGTTCCCCGGCGTGGAGCAGGCACAGGAAAGGGCCTCGCGGTTTGGAAACGGGAAGTCAGTCTCGGAAGGCACCAGGACACGTTTATCTGCCCTCGGTTCTGGAGGCCAGGAGTCCTGAAGGCCGCCCTCCCTCCCTAGTGCCGGGGAGGGTGTGCTGGCACCTAGCTCCCGGCCCCGGGGGCGGGGGGGGGGGGGCCTTGACTCCGAGCAGCACAGCTCCTTTGCATTTTGTGGGGACACAACTCAACCCACAAAACAGGGGGAAGAGGATCCGTGTCAGGAACAGATGCGAGTCGCAGCCTTTTGCAAAAGAAATGCAGATAAATACGGACAAACAGGCCAGGGATGAACAGGCTTTGGTATTTACGAAAAAGGTTAACCCAGACGGGCATGGCGCACAGAAACGCACAGTGCACGCCTCGGATGCCCACCCCGGCTGCCGGGCGCGTGCGGTGACGGCCGGACAGATTTACCTCCCTCTCACCCCCCGGAGCCGCTCACGGGATTGAGGCAATCGATCGGAAATACAGCTTCAGGAAAGCTCAGTATTAAACTGTCATTTTGTCAATAAAACGTCATTTCATCAATATAACGTCTGTGTGGCTGAATGTTTCTGCATAATTAATCCTGCTGATGCATTAAGGAATGTTAGACACAATATTAATCAAAAAGTAGTGTCAGTAGAAGGGTAATATATAAACCTGGGTAGAAAGACTGCAAACCCCCCGAAAGCCGAATTCCCACTGAGACATTTCTCATCTAGAAATATGCGGATTTTTTTCATAAAACTGCTATTTAAAAAATTAGTCAGTCAAGGAAAAGCAATTAGGGTAATACAGAGGAACCTCTTGGGAAATTAATTTTTCACGAAACATTTTTGAATAAATTGCATGTGGTGTTTGGAAAGTCCTCTAAAGATGAGGAGACCCGGGCCCTGACGCGGGGCCCACAGACCGGGCCCTTCTCTGCCTCTGGCTGTTTCCAAACATACAGCTGTCGACCTGCAGAGACCAGGGGGGCCCATCTCCTGAGGCACCGGCCTGAGGACAGGGCAGAAGGCGGGGCTGTGACAGCCCGGCAGGGCCCGGAGGGCTCCGGCCTGTCCCCTCGTCCCCAAGCCTGTGTGACGGTCCCGCCACCCTGCCTCCCGCCGGCGCTCTCAGCTCTGAGCCGTTCTGCTCAGACCCTGGCGGCCCCCCTGTTTGCCTCGTGCCCTCCTAGTGACCTCTCGGCCCCTCTCCCTGCCCTGCTCGCCAGGGCCACAGCCCTGCAAGCCCCGTCCCCCCCCCAAAGGTGCTCATCACACCCGTCACAGCTCTTGGTGACAGCACTGAGGACACAGCTGTCCCCACCTGGCCTCATGCTGGGCAGGAAGGGTGGGAGGGGGACCCCAGCAGCTGAGCGGGAGGGCTGGGAGCCCCCGAGGCATCTCTGTCCTTGGCTGATACACTGTGAGCCCATTAGACTGTACACGGGGCGCCAGCCAGGCCTCGGGCCACAGCGACGTCATCGAGAGGACCCTCGAACCCCTCCTCGGCCGGTGGGGCCTGGACCTAGACTTGCTGACCCAAGCCCAGCGCCTGCTTGGACACCTGGGGGCGCCAAGGGCCACAGCCTCCCTGTCACCCACACCCCGGGGCCCTGCCAGGACGCCAGGGCTTCTGCCTTCCACTCCAGCCGCAGCCCCGTCCCCACCTGGGGACCAGACCCCAAGACGCCCGTCAGAGTGTCGCAGGAGGTGGCCTGGGTTCGAACCCCAGCTTTGGCGCCGTGAACTCTGTCGCTTTGTGGGCAAGTTTCTTTTCTCAGTTTTCACTTCTGAAAATAGAGTTTTGTTGTCGTGAGTGTCAGACAAGAGAGGTGTTCTCAAGGGCTTCAAACCGTGCTGGGCCCGGTGACACTTCCCTGGTGCCCGCCACCATCCGGGTCAGGCTCAGACTCCACAGTCTGGCTGCCGCCTCGTTCTGGGGCCCCCGGTGCTGCTCCGGAGACAGACGGCTGTGAGGCTTACACACGCCCGCCCGTTGACCCAATAAGGGACACCAGTCCTGCCCTGCCGGTCACCGGCTCTGTGGCCAGACGGTCACCTCTCCAAGCCACTGCACTGGAAGACACCCAGTCTGCCCTGTTTCCTGTGACCTTCAGCACCTAGAAAATGCCTGAGCTGGGGGCGCCTGGGGGCTCAGTCGGTAGAGTGTCTGACTCTGGATTTCGGCTCAGGTCATGATCTCACGGTGCATGGGATCGAGCCCCGCACTGAGCTCTGTGCTGACAGCGTGGAGCCTGCCTGGGCCTCGCTCCGCCCTTCCCGGGATCCTGGACCTCGCCCTCGTCCCACCAGATTGGAGAGCCCGGGGCAGCCTCCTGAGAGCTGGAACCCCCCCCCCCCCCCCCCCGCCCCAGGGCATCTCCAAGACGCAGCCTCACCCTGACTGACAACCTGAGGCACCAGACGCCGGCCTCCAATCAGGCCAGGCCGTCGGGGAGGGCGGCACGCTCGGAGCGAGAACCGGAGTACCAGCTGGCGGATTTCAGGCAGGCTACTGACCCTCTCCGAGCCTCCGTTTCTTGATCTGCGAAATGGGACGACATAGACTCGGTCTCAGAGACCAGGGCATTAAGCGAGCTCCCGTGCATGCCACAGGCTCCGGTGCAGGCTGGGCCCCGGCTTTGGTGCCGGGGCGCACTCAGCCCGCACCGACGGCACGGAGTTACGGGCACTCACAGGCCGTCCTCACGGTGCGGGACACTGGACGTCCCAGCTGGAGGCGCCGACCGACCGCTGCCCCTCCCCGTGTCTTCGCGAGGCAGGAGGGACCACTCTGGTCCCTTCTCCTAGGGGCACGGACGCCACCATGAGGACCCTACCCCGTGACCTCGTCTAAACCACACCACCTCCCAAAGCCCATCCTACCCCATGTGCCATCCCGCTGGGGGCTGGGGCTTCAGATACGAATTTGGGGCGGATATAACAGGCATGCACACCTGTCCGTACCCCTGCCACCGCCATTGGTCACCATCCCCTGAGAGTAAGCGGTGCACGTCCCACAGAGAGGCTGAGTGCATGTATTATGCACTTCCTGTGTGCCAGACGGTCCACACGTGTACTTCCAGTAACGTTCCAACATCCCTGCCAGGACGGACCATCCCCAGCTGATGGATGCGGGGACATGGCTGCAAAGGACCAGCTAACTGGTCCCGGGTCACATGACAGGCGGGGGAGCCGCCCGGCCCCTTCACGTGAGCTGATGCCTCCCCCACACCAGCCACTAAACCACACTAACCTACAAAACACGGATATGCGTTTTCTGAACTTCCTACGGGCTTATAGGATCCTGTTCTGAAATGTGTTAACACGGTGAGGTATTTATACCTCCAGTGTGCAATGGATTTCCAGAAAATCAAATAACATTTTAAAGAATGTTTACTTAGTTTTGAGGAGAGAAAGAGAGAGAGAGCACATGTCGGGGAGGGGCAGAGGGAGAGGCAGAGAGAATCCCACGCAGGCTGCACATCCCTGATGCGACGCTCAATCTCACGAACCAAATCATGACCTGAGCCAATGGAGAGTCGGACACTCAACCATCCGAGCCACCCAGGGGCCCCAGTGACACTTTCTATTCAGGACAGTGAAATAAGGATATTGTTATGAACTATATTATATTTGTTTTTTCTTTAATATTTTCAGAGCCTGCGCTTAAATGCATTTTAATATAAAGGTTAATGTTGCATTAATAAGGGCAGCGAGGCGCTGTAACTGGACATGGCCCGATCCGGTCTTTTAAAACCTCTTTAGCCGGCAGAAGGGATATTATCAGCTCTGTATATCATTAAAAGGCCCATGTTTGAATCAAGTAGTTCTTATTAATTTAATTATTTAACCAAATTTGCAATCATTACAACCCCTTTCAAAAGAAAAATTGTATTATCAATATATTTCCCATCAAGCATTCCTAGGAACTTACAATTATCTACAGATGTATTCATGCTCTGAACGAGGTCCTGAATGCTAAATATTTTATCTTCTTCGTCTGATATCCTTTATAATCGAGAGATGTTGTATAATAGTTTGGGGAAACCAGACTCTGTCTGTCTCAAGTTATAGGGCCTCAGTTCACAGGAAGGTAATTCGGACGTCTTCCAGGCGTGCCAAAACTTCCCACACATACGTTTTTTGGTCTGGTAGGAGCCCAAGCGGACCGTGGTAACGTTAAGTGTGAAAGATTCACTAACTAAAAATAAGTGTGGCTCGGTAATCACTGAGAATGATGTGGTGAAAGCGGGAAAGGTTAGGGGATAGTGATGCTGATGAGGAGGATATTAATAAAATGTGTCCTAAATTGCTCTTTAACTAAATCAATAAATCCCAACCTCGCATCTCCAGGCACCAAGGAAGGTAGGCATGGGGGAGGGGAAGACTGTCCTCACATCATTTCAATATATTAAAGGCTTAATAGAAATCTTGCACTTTTCTCCCCATGAGGCTGCCTTTACCAAAGTCCGCAGCATCTCTGGTGGAGGCGGAAGCGGCTGGGGCCGCAGGTGCCACCCTCTCCCGTGGGCCAGGAGTCATGTGTCTGACTACCTTTAAAAAAAAAAGTGATGTATTATTTTTAATATGGTCAAGAAAGCAAGTATGAGGTTTATAGAGTAAAATGAGAGGGACTTTTCATGTTGTGACGTTTAGGAAGCAGCAGACTAGAGGCGCCTGGGCGGCTCAGTCATTTAAGCGTCCGGCTTCGGCTCAGGTCACGATCTCGCGGTTTGTGGGTTCAAGCCCCACGTCGGGCTCTGTGCTGACAGCTCAGAGCCTGGAGCTTGCTTCAGATTCTGTGTCTCCCTCTCTCTCTCTTCTTCCCCTGCTCACGCTCTGTCTCTCTCTCTCAAAAATAAACATTAAAAAAAAGAAAAAGAAGCAACGGACTAATGGACTAAAGAGGGGTACTCGGGCAGCTCAGTCGGTTCAGTGTCTAACTTCAGCTCCGGTCCTGATCTTGTGGTTCGTGAGTTCGAGCCCCACCTCGGGCTTGCTGCTGTCAGCCTGTCACTGCAGAGCCTGCTTCGGGTCCTCTGTCCCCCTCTCTCTGCACCTCCCCAAGTTACGCTCCCTCAAAATAAATAGACTTTAAAAAAAAGCAAGGGACTAAACAAATTATGGGAAGATTATAAACAGATAAATCTAAATAGATTTATCACAAACACCAAAATGCTTAGTTACAAATTCTCATGACTAGATATTTGGTCAGGAACCAGACCACAACAATAAACACTTTCCAAAACGCCAAGTAAAACTGACAGCCAGTGGTGGGGACGTCTCAGCAGGGTCTCTGTTAGAACAATGCACCACTCACCTTTGAGAAAATGCTGGCCTGCGCCCTATAGACTATTATAGAATAAGTATTCTATTCCATTTTATTCTAGAAGGATAAGACAGACCCTGGTTATTTGACAACTAATATGATCTTCGCTCCCAACCTCGCAGGGCATGTCACTCTGTCCTCTCTTCTCTGGTGCCTTAAAAACCAAGCGCCACCAGAGAGACTAAGAATTGCCTGTGAAGGGACATCTGGGCTGCTCAGGAGGTTTAACACTCGACCTCAGCTCAGGTCATGATCTGGCAGTTCGTGGGTTCGAGCCCCGCGTCGGGCTCTGTGCTGACAGCTCGGAGCCTGGAGCTGCTTCGGATTCACGCATCTCCCTCTCTCTCTGCCCCTCCCCGACTTGTACTCACTTGCTCTCTCTCTCTCTCTCTTCCAGAAACAAACACTGAATTTTTAGGTGGCCTGCGGATACTGAAGGACTTCAAAGTCCAGCCTACGTCCACCAACACGTCAGACCTGAGGGGAACTTGCATGAGGAAGGAGAAAAAACGGCTTTGAGAACTTCCCGAGCAATCTCACCAACGGAGGGCCCGGGGCCTGGCAGGTGGCGCCTCCGCACAGACCCCAGGAAATCAGCTCCGTCGCCAGCCTCCGCTTAGGCTGAGCCTTCCAGCTGGTTCTCCCTCAAAACCAGAACACCCAAAGAAAATGCCTGTCTGTAAAGGGTCACTGGATTGTTTAACGACCTAGGAGGTTTCCGTGTAATTTTTAACTTCTGAGTCCCAGAGGCTGGAGGCAAAGCCCCTCCGAGCATTCCCTCAGCCGTCCTTGCAGGACAGCCTCTACGCTCTGGACTCCAGAACCCGCAGCACCGGGTTTTTGAGGCCTGACGGCTTCAGGTGAAATGCAAGGTCGTGCCAGGTTGATTTCGTGTATTATTAGCTGTTTATACAGTACCGAAGCGGCACGTGACGCATGAAAAATGACTTTCCGATCTCAGGGAATAAATCAGGGCCAGCGAGTGATTCCACTTAATACTTAACTTTAGCCAGTAAAATATTACACCTGTTATTATTCAGGGCAAACACAGCCCCTTCCATTTGTTTATTGAGGAAACAATTTATTTGAGGACATTTAATTGCAACAGTGAAGCCTGACTCGGGGCTTAATCCCAGTTTATCGATGCAATTAAAAGCAGTGTGCGCAGCGTCTCACATTTATTATCTAGAGCGAGGATGTTGACAGAGCCCGGTGCCGAGCCCGCGTGCTCCAGCGTAGCTGTGTTGCGTCAGGTGCGAGGTGGGGGCCGCCGGCTTGTGCCCCTCGGACCCCACTTTGTTCTTCCCGCAAGCGTTTGCGTAACCTAATTGGGGAAAGGCTCTAATTTGATTTTACTTGGAGTAATATGGTTTCGAATTGTTATATAGATCAGCACTGTTTGGTTTCTTGTCAATGATTCACGGCGTTTTAACGCCCCCCAGACCAACCCTGAGCCCCTGGCCACACAGCGGGCGGCATTCCACAGCGACCTCGTCCCCAGCGGCCGGACGCCTGACCCCCGCTATCTCAGATTCTCCCAGCTCTCGCCTGAGTCGGCTCCGGGGTGCCCCTTGTCTGGCCACAGCCCCTCCCTCTCAGCTTGGAGACACCTGTGTCCTGGGGGGTGCAGAGTGGGGAACAGAAAGTCCGGAGCCGCAGCCACCCTCCCCTGCGAGGGCCCATCAGGAGACATGGCGGGGTGTATCACCTCGGGGCAAACCAAGCAGACCCTCAGTGTCCCCGCCATCAAATGCGGTCAGCCCCTGGCAGCCACTGTACTAGGTTTTCCAACAATTTATATTTACCCCTTCTCCACAGAGCTTCTACTATGTTAAAAAACAAAACCCACAAGTTAAAAAAATTCCCTTCTCATTGAAAATATGATTTGCACAGGTGATGAAGTGGAGACCCAAGGACATGAAGCAAATCACCAAGGAAACAGCTAGTTAAGTGACAAGCCAGGGCTGGCACAGCGCCGGTCACCTTCTGTGATGCAGCACAGAGAGAAACAAGATTCAGGTACTGCTTCCTTTTCGGGGGGGCGGGTTGTGGGAAAGGCGGTCCACGGCGCATCCAATGAGATAAATACAGGCTGTAAGTCTAATTCCCAGAACGCGTTATATTCTTTCTCATTAACTTTTCACAATTTTTTAAATGTTTTTATTTTTGAGAGACAGAGACAGTGCGAGCAGGGGAGCGTCAGAGAGAGAGGGAGACACAGAACCAGAAGCAGGCTCCAGGCTCTGAGCCAGCTGTCAGCACAGAGCCTGACACGGCGCTCGAACTCACAAACTGTGAGATCAGGACCTGAGCTGAGCCAGAAGTCGGATGCTTAACCGACTGAGCCACCCAGGCGCCCCAATTTTTTACAATTTTAAATGTTTTATTTATTTTGAGAGAGAGCGCACGCGTGCACACCCATGAGTGGGGATGAGGCAGAGAGAGAGGGAGAGAGAGAGAATCCCGAGCGGGCTCTGTGCTGTCAGTGCAGAGCCCGACACGGGGCTTGAACTCACAAACTGTGACATCATGACCTGAGCTGAAACCACGAGTTGGACGCTTAATCAACTGAGCACCCCGGCGCCCCTCTTTCTCATTCTTACACATCTTTGTATATGATTAGATGGTGTTTTCTAATTGTTTCACATGCCCACTTTTTTCTCTCCCAAGAAGGAATTAAGCACAGAAAGGATATTTTTGAGAGAGAGAGAGAGAGAGAGAGAGAGAGAGGATAAGCAGCAGAGACAGGGAAAGAGGGAGAGAGAATCCCAACCAGGCCCCCCAGTGCCAGCGTGGAGCCTGACTTGAGGGGTTAATCCAAGGAGCCGCGAGACCATGACCTGAGCCAAAATGGAGAGTTAGGCCCTTAGCGGGCTGAGCCGCCCGGACGCCCCCGAGAGGGCACGTTAGACTACGGACTCACCCTTCAGAAGCAAGCTGGTCAGAGCGGCTTGGGGGTTCCTGCTGCTTTGGATCCTGCTGGATTAGCCCACGTGGGGCGGAGACGTGAGAAGACACACAGATGTCACCGCAAGCAGGGGACGGGCGCGGAGTTCCTGGCCTCAACCTCGCGGAGACACCCCCCACAGGTGGTACTCCTCTGCCCGCACACTGGGGAGTTCAGGGGGCTGCCGGGGGCAGGGCTGCCTGTCTTCGGCCGCGGCTCCGACCCCCTTCAGCCTGAGCAGGGCAGAGAATGCAGTGCAGACGAATCTCGCAGTTCGCTGCAAGCGCTGCAAGCGCAGCCCTGACCCCAGGGCGGATGGGAGCCAGGCCAGCTGCAGAGCTGCTGGTGGTCCCTCACTGCGGGGACCGTTTCCCCCTTAACCTGTCAGGAGACAGCCGTCGGGAATAACCAGAAAGAGGAGGGAGCAGATTTTGGTGTTAGCCAGCTGATGACGGCTTCGGGGTGAAAAAAAGGAAGTGACCTGCCCTTTACAGGCGGGAGCAAGGCTGACCTGCCTGAGGGCTGGTGCTCAGAGGCCTTAGAAGCTGCTGGAAGCATTCAGGTTGCAGGCTCCTCCCACTTGGTCCCAGGCAGAAGGAACCGGCTGCCAGCCTCACCTGATCTAAAATCCTCCTCTGCCCTCAAACAACGCCCCCCGCATTAAAGATCCGCATCCTCCCTTTCAAGGCCCAGCTACCCTCTTTCCCAGAGTGCAGGCACGCTGTGTGGACAGCAGGGGAGACAGGAGCTGGGGAGTCAGGAAAGGGGCTCAAGCCCGGCCCCCTGCCCAGGCCCTCAGGCCCGGTTTCCTGCTCTCCCCAAGCCCGCCATCCCTGCCCCAGCAGGACCCGGAGGCGGGGGAGGGGCTGGGGGCACCATTTCCCAGCCTCCCCCGTCAGGACACAGGGGGTCTCTCTGCCCTGGGGGAGAAACCGGATGTGACCATGGAACTATGTGGTTTCCAGCCTCATTCCCCTTGGAAGCAGGGGGAAGAGGGGCTCTCGGAGCCCTGCAGGGGATGCAGCCTCTGGCGGCTCCCTGCCTCCGGCTCCAGGCCCTGCCGCGCTGGCGACGGTCTCCCAGGGGTGCGCCAGGGGCGCCGCTGCCAGGCCCTTGGTGACGGCACTGCGGGGTCCGAATCCGGTTCCTGGTCCCACGACCCTGGCTCTTACCGCCGTCCCTCACCCCCCTCACGGGACGCGCCTCGGGTGCCAGGCCACTGACCTGCAGGGCGGCCGAGCCGGGGTGCAGGGACCCTGGTGCCCACCGGGGACAGAAAGGGTGGCAGACTCGGGCAGGCCCTGGAGAGAAGCCTGGGGAAAAGGCCACCTTTTTGAAAAGTGATTGTTAAAGTCTTGTAAAACAGCAAGTGTGGGGGGCGGGGCAGGAGTGGAAAAGAAGGTGCCAGAGAGCCTGGTCGGGTGGCCTTGGCTCCGCCAGCGCAGCGCTGGTCCCGGAGGGGCGGCCAGGGGCATCCGGGGGGACGCACCCTGCTCCCCGCGGACCCCACGGTGGCGCTGGGCCCCGGGGAGAGGCCAGGGGCACCTGGGAGGCCGCACCCTGGGCCACGTGGACCCCAAGGCAGCGCCCGGGCTCCCCTGCGCGGTGTCCTTACCCTTCGCAGCTGGGACTCGATTTGAAACACAAAGAATCACAAATAAACGCTCTGGGTGGCGGTGGGTGGCCTGGTGGTGTCGGAAGCCACCCACCGGGCGGGACGGAGCGGCCGGCGGCCGGGGGCGCATTCCGGCCAGATCTCTAAGACGGACGAGGAGCGAGTAGTTAAAACCCGCATTATATAGTTCTGTCGGGTATAAAACTCATGTG
Organism: Helogale parvula; assembly: GCA_004023845.1. Classification (NCBI taxonomy): domain Eukaryota; kingdom Metazoa; phylum Chordata; class Mammalia; order Carnivora; family Herpestidae; genus Helogale; species Helogale parvula. Next base: position 14,105 of record PJEM01012179.1, read on the forward strand.
CTGACCCATATATTCTAACTGGAAACGGACTCGAGTCACTTAAAATATTGCAACGTCGATAGGACTAATTAATTGGAAATAAGAAACGAAAGAATACAATTAAACGAGAAGAGAATCATTTTCTAATTTAATAGAGGGACATTTATAAAGATCACAAGCTAAAAGGCATCGAATGATTCTATCGACATTCTATTAAATCAGCCCCCGCGGCCCCTGGCAGCAGGAAGGGGGGCCGGCGAGCGCAGAGGCTGGCGGGGTTCGGGGCACGGCCGCCGGAGCCCCACACCCGCTCCGCATCCCGCCGCCGCCGGCCCTGCCCGCACACGGCCTCCCTCCGCAGCCGTGGCCCTCCCAGCCGCCCGCTGCCCCCGCCCCAGCACCCTGCCTCCCGCCTGCGAGTCCGGGCTCCCGAGATATTACAACAAAATTACTAATTGGAAAATGAAATTGTCAATAAAGCACCCCCCACTCGCATATACAATATCCTTAAATATTAAGATATTTTATTAGACCCATTTCCTAACAATAATTTATTGCAATAAAACAGACACCACAGGTCCCCTTAAATTGTCTTTTCATAATGAATAAATTTAAGCGGGCTAATTAATATATAAACTAGCCCAATTTGTCAAGTTGATTTGTATTTTAGTTAATTGTGAAAGTAATTACCACACGGTCAAATTAACAGCTTTCTGGAAATGACCAAGCCTGAGGTTTTATTTCCTTCCTGGGTGAAGAAAATTCATTTTTCCAAGCTCTTGATGTGATGAATAAAAGTCATAAATCTGGGTGATTGGTGCAGGCAGAGTCTAAATGGCTTCATATTTCATTTTAGGTTTAATAGAAATATTCATGCTCTGTTTTAATGAAATTAAATTGAGGGGGGATGGGGTCGGGAGGCGACAGTGGCCCAGGGCTTAAAGGGACAGCGCACGGTTTCCGCCCCTCCCCGCCTGCGCAGGTCAGGGCACCGAGGTCACCTCCACCGGATGGGCTGATCTGCGCTCGAGCCCGTGGGGAAAGGCCAGCGGCCCCCTCGCTCTGCAACCAGCTCACCTGGGGCACAGGTGGGGGCCGGTGACAAGGATTCCCCCACCCAGACGAACCCCCAGGCAGCCCACGTGCTTGTGGAGGTAACTAGGCAAGGTCAGGGTCAGGGTTAGCCTTGGTTGTAGGTGTGACCCCCCAAATAGCACCCTTCTGCTCACTGCCAGCGCTTGGGGCCCCCAGAGTCCAGAATCTGCCCCCTTGTCCCTTCTCTCGCCTTGGAGGAGGGATGTGTTGAAGGCCCCCAGGCCCCCCACTTACACTCTCTGCTCCCTGCTGCCTGCAGCATCCCAAAGGGCTCACTGCCTCGGGCCACCTCGCCTGGCCCGGAAGCCTCACTGGGGCTATCAGGGCCCACGACAACCCACCCAAAGCACTGTCTCCAGAGGCCTCTTGACAGACTTCCTGAAGAGGAAGTCTTCAGACCTGGCAATGTGGCCACATGCATTCGTGCTGGTGCTTGGAGGTTAGGAGGCCGTGCTGTCAGCCGGTCTGGGGGACGGGAGGTCACGGGGCGTCCCTAGGCCCCCGAACGTCCTGGCCCAGCAGCTCCGTAATGGAGCTGATCTGTGACTTGTTGATTTCCCCTGAGCAAACAAGGCTTTGATGCAGTTCCAGCAAGAGTGGTTAGCTGATGGATTGACAAAAACTAATCAGCTTTATTGGGAAACAGGTTAAGGGCACGGGCGTGTCAATAATTCTCAGCCTGACCCCCTCATGCATTAACCGAGGCAGGCTGATTAGAGTAAGAAGACCAGCTCGCATTTTGCACTGAAATTGCTTTCATAAACTCACCATTATTAGCAGTCGATGCGAGCAGCTAATTTAGAGAAGACATCCCCGGCATGTCACATCGATCATCCGGGTTTATGTATCATTATCTCATTTACAGAATGTCGCAGTGTAATATGTGTTTTTGGCACTTCTCTGCGGCGCCGCGGGCCTCCTGCCCCACGGCCCGGCCTGGAAACGCGGGCGCTCGGGGCCGGGAGCCCGGGGGCGCTGGGAGCCACGCCGCCCCCTCCGCCACCGCACCCACGGGCGCACACGCAAAGCGCTCGTGTACAGCACCCGCACACGCGCTCTCGCACGCGTCACTCGTGCGCACGCGGCCGGCGCGTCTGGAGCGCCGTCCGGGGTAAGCGGGTAAGCGTGTGCGCCGGCCTCCGGCAGGTGCGGGCTCGCGGCTCGACCCCGCCGCCCCCTCCCCGGAACCCGCCCGGGGGCCGGGGACAGCGGCCGCCCCGGAAGGCCCCTCTCCGCCCTCCGCTCCCCTCCCCCGGCGGCGGCGGCCCCCTGGCCCAGATGCGCCCGGGCGCCCGGAGTGGGCCACCTGTTCCGCCGGGTAATTATTTTAATGTAAGGCCCCAGCGTCGTCACCGGGTTCGCGCCTCCCGCGGCGACAGACGGCGGAGGCCGAGGAGGCTCTCAGCCTTTCAATGGAATTTCCCAGATGGGCCGAGGGGAGGCCGGGGCGGGTCACCAGGGGCCCTTTAACGAGTTCATTAGCCAAATTATCCTGCCGGCCGCGCCGAGCCCTGGAGACTGGGGGAGGCGGCGGGAGCTGGGCAACCGGGCTTTCTCCACCCCCAGCCCTCGGTGCGGCCGCAGCGGCGGAGAGGGGCCCGAGGGGCCCGGGAGGGGACGCACCCGCCTCCCCGGTGTCAGGAAGGAGGGACCCCAGGCCCAGAGCGGCCAAGCGCACATTCCGCCTCTCTGCCATCCTGATGTTCCAGGGCCAGGAGCCCAGCCGGTCAAAGGCCAAGTGGGAAAAGCTTATTAGACTCCGGCAGCGAGGAGATTATAGCATAATGAGCAACGTGGCTGACCGCGTGATGGCACAAGGCCCCGGGCGGGTCTGGGCGCCAGGGCGCTCTTCCGCTGTGGGCTCTGGAGCCAAGCGCCTTGGCTTCTCAGAGCCTTAGTTTGCCCATCTGTAAGACGGGGACGCCGCTATGTTGGTTTGCAGTTACACTATTGGATGGGGATACGCCAGAAGGTACACTGAGGCACAGCACCGGCTGCCAGTGCTCCGGGCATCTGGCAGGGCCGCCGGCACCGAGGGCATGGGGTCCGGAAGTCCAGCTCAAATCTGGCTCCCCGGGCGACACTTACTACGTGTGCGCCATTAGCTTCAGGTTCCCTGTGGGTGAGACATCCCCTGTTCACGGGGTGCGGGACGAGTGGGTTCTTGCCCTACAGACCCACGGCTGCCCAAGCCGGGGAATGGGGATGGGGTGTGATGTGGGGGAGGGAGGGAGGCTGCTTGAGGGAAGGGGCCTGGGAGGGGGTCGGAGCAGGCCGGCCACATCGCACTTGCACAGAGCCACCCCCACCCCGCCCCAGCAAGTCCACCCAAGCCTGAGACCCGCCCTTGTGTCTCAGTGCGCACCCGTGGGAGGACGCAGGGGCATCGCAGGACAAGGAGAACTTGACCCCAGACACCTGGGAACACCCCCCCACACACACCTCTGGGAAATGAGAAGGAATTCACTCCTCTCTCTCTCTCTCTCTCTCTCTCTCTCTCTCTCTCTCTCTCTCTCTCTCTCTCTCTCTCTCTCTCTCAGCAGCCACAGCTCCTGCCGCCTCAGCACTGCTAAACAGACCAATTAGCGGCGGCTTCCTGCCATCATCTGTGTGGACATGCTCCACGCTGCTCTCCAGCCCTAATCTGGAGTCACAATGCACTAAACGGTCCACGGACAGCGCAGTGTCTGTTGTCATCTGTGCGCCTCACCTGTTCCTCCCGGCCCAGGGTCAGTGGTGACGGTCCAGGCCCGTGTGGCGTGATCTTCCCAAGGGCAGCGTTGCTCAGCGCCCCTCTCCTTCAGCTGGTGGGGGGGGCACCTCAGGCCCCTCGGTCCCCACAGCGTGCCGCCCTCAGAAGGCCGCCCTTCGATGACTAGACACACTGTACGGGGAGCCAGAGAGCTGGGCTCCGCTACAGCAGGTGCGCTGTGTCCAGCTTTGAAATAAGAAAGCGCCGGCCCAAGACTCACTCACTGCGAAGTGCAGGCCGCCGGGAAGGCTCTGGAAAAGCTGACTTCGCGGGATGTGCGTTCTCTCCCGGTTCCTGACGACAGAGTGACCCTGCAATACAATTCAGTTAAAATCCTTGAGCGAAAATATCGGCTCCTGGGGGGGGGTTCCTCATCCCTGTCGAGGACCGTCACCCCCAGCTTGATTAAAAGGGCTCACGCGAGCTTTCCCATGCTCCCCCATTTCTTGGACGGATTTGTTTCTCTTTGTCACCCAGAGCTTTGAATCTGTGCAACAGAGAGGCTGGAAACGCTCTCAGTGTCCTGGGTCCGAAGGAAGCCCGCAGCTGGACGAGGCCGGCCTTCGCCCCCCCCCCCCAGGAACCAGCACTGAGCTCTGCCCCCCACCTCACCCCTACCCCCGGCCATGCCCGCCCTTCTCATTGGTGCCCATGGACGCTGGGAGACTGCCCAAGGTCTGAACATATAGCAGATACTTTTGTATCTGGAGGAAATTTCCAAAAATAGAGGACCCTTAGGTTGTTGGAGTTTTACGCATTTAAGTCCCACAGCACCCTCCTGACCTCTCAGCAAAACCCCAGCAGCGAGCCCCGTTTGGGCCGGTTGTTTGCACCCAGGGCTGGGCCCTGTGGACAGGGTCAGACTTGTGACTGGGCCCCGGGGAAGTGGGCCGGTTTAGGCTCAGGCCAGACGCTGAGGGCGGCATTCAGGCCCCACCGCTGGTTGGAGAGGCTGGGCTGCAGGATTCCGCCCTCTCCAGACTCCTTTAAAGGCGGAGCGCCCCGGGTCAGGAAGGCGGTCAGCGGATCAAAGGGCCGCGCTACAGCGTGATACTTTGACCATCGGAGCTCTGCTGCGGTAGGGGGAGGGGACACCTGTGCTGATCGACCCCCCCAGTTCCCACTCGCCTTCCGGTGACCCCAGCTACCCTCCCCACCCCAGGCTCTGCCAACCCCGGTGTGCCCCCTTGACCCCAGCCATGGCATACGTCCCGTCCCTGTCCCCAAGGTGGCTCTGGGTGCTGAGCACCCCCCTCCGTGGCTGGGGGGGCAGGGTGCGCTCGGACTACCAGGGGAGGTCTGGTCGCACCCTGGGCTCCCGGGCCCAGTGCCTTGGAAGGCGGTCTTCGGATGGATTATTCTACTGTACTCGGCCCACTTCACAGGGAAAAAAGCAATATGTAAATGATACTGATGCCTGCCCCCCACCCTCTGAATATGTGGATATACAGGTTTTATCCCCAGCCTCATATGTGTTTAATTCCAGACGTGAACAGACATGGATTACAAATGCCTTTTTCTTTTGCAAGTGGTGATATAAGCCACCAAGTAGTGGGGGAAGGGTAGTGTTCAGCATCTTAAAGGGAGACCCCGTGGAGACTGGACGGTCGCGGTCGCGCAGGCGGGGCATGGGATAAGAAGGGACACAGCAGAGGACGGTGCGCCAGGCCGGCCTCGGCCAACGGGAAAATCGAGGGTTCCCCCGGGTGCCCGCGGCCGCTGGAGAGGGGAGGCGCCCGGAGCCCGGGTTTGGGGGTGCGGACCGGACCTTTGATCTGCCGCTAGGGCCCTGCACCAGACGCAAGCCCTGGGCGCTCCCGCTGCCCAAAACCGTCTTCAAAGCCAGCTGGGCTGGACCGAACGGATGCTGGAAACCGGAAGAGACCCGGAGGGCTCAGCTCACACCTCATAAACCACACAAAACCCCCAAACTTCCGAGGCCTCTCCCCTCTCTGTCCCTCTCTCTTTCCATACAGCTGCACAGAAAACCTCCAATATGTATTCAGTTTTTAACGTTCACAGAATATATGATAATTTTGAAGCCCTTTGGCCCCATAGAGCCCTAACCCTGACTTTGCTAAACAAAGAAGCACAATCTATAAAAATAAAAGAGCGCTGACACCCAGAGTCACGCTGCAGAGGGAGGGGCGGCCGGGCCAGGACCTCGGCAGGCTTAGTGCCACGTGGGTGCCTCCCAGGGGTGCGGGCTGGGGGCGAACGGGTGAACCTGTGCCTGCAGTGGGGCACGGGGGTCCCCGCATCCCTGTCCAGTCTGGGCTCCCAGGACCTGCTCTCAGCTGCTCTCAGGGGGAGGACGATGCCGGCCTGGGATTTCGAGGGGTTTAGGAGCGTGGTTATTGCAGAACAAAGAGGGGAGTTCTAAAAACCAGAACGGTCCCATTGAGGGAAATGGGGAGACTTATTGTGTCTAGACTGCACACCTGTCCCCAACTAAAACAGCCCTTGTGGGGGGCATTTCGGGGAGAAGGGAGGGCAGCAGGCTCCCCAAGATCAATCTCGGGGAGTCTCATTAGTTTCATTCACTCCCCACCCCCAGCCTCCTAAATCACTGCCCCCCAGCCCGGGAGTCCTGCCCCAGCAGATGGAGGGGAGAGGGAGGGAAAGGCAGGGCAGCCTCAGGGCGAACCGCAGTCAGAGGCGGGGGTCACGGCTGCTCTCTCCTGGGGAGGCTTAGTGACAGCCAACGTGTCCTCACTGTCCCTCCAAGGGCGAAGGGTTTCCTGCCCAGAGCTGATGGCTGAGAAGCTCAAGTATCCTCCATAAACCCCCCTTCCCCGAGGGGAACGGAGAGGCGAGGAGAAACGGGGCCAGGGACCCCGGAGCCTGAGGGCAGCCGGTGAGAGCCCCCTGGCCCCTCTGGCAGACCTAGCCCGAATCCAAACACTGAGGCCTCGCGGTGTGCAGGGGACAGGATGCTCCACTTCCCTGACCTGCACTCTGAGTGTCCCCCTCTCTCCGGGTAGTCAGGACTGTGTTTTCATCACCCAAAGGGACATCACCTCAAGACAGAGCACAGACCACGTAAAAGCGGTAATTCCTATTTACAAGTCACGCTTGGGTTTTGCAAAGCTGTGTAACATTTAGTCCCATTGCTGTCCTCCTAGGTTCCAGCTGTCTGTGTGTCTGGGAACTGCCCTGTTTTAATGAAAAAGAAGCTCTGCCCTTGCGAACACAAGAAGCCTTTTGAAGGGAAACTAACAATCCCTAGATTTAAAAAAAAAAAAAAAAAAACCACACACAAACCCTCTTGTAGCAACCTGATCTGCTAATTTTAAAGTTTGTTTACCTGCCCTGATTTTTCCTTCCTCCTCTACCCTTCCCACAGCCCCCACCCTGTCCCTTACTCCCCTCTCACCTGCTTAGGAACCTGCTTCCAGAATCCAGCCCCCTCCCCCGCATTCTCTCCCAGCTGCCGCCAGAGGACTGTGTCCAACGGAGCTATTGACAAAGCCCCGCGCTGGTGGCCGCTGACTCCCCGACCCGCCCTGTTGATTCTTTCGGCTGCAGAAAAGCCCTTGGAAGTGCTTTTACTGTAAATATTTGAAGTGTGTGTATGGGGGCGAGGGGTGGGTGTGAAGTCTGGATTCTCACTCCACTCCCTCGCTCTGCCAGGGGGCGCGAGGTCCCGGCGCGATTTCCCAGGCTGCAGGTACCCGGGGGGCGGGGTGGGGGGGTCTGCGTTTTCCGGTTCGGGGAGGAGGCAGGGTCAGGGGCACTGGCCTGGGGAGGACTCTGCGCTCCGCCGGCTTTCCAGAGCCAGGGCTGGCGCTGCCCCTCGCACGCCCGAGGGTCCCCTTCGCAGAGAAGAGGGCGCTGTCACTGAGGATCCTGTCAGGGGCAGGTGGTCAAGGGCTCGCATCGCATCCGGGTCCTGCAGGCCGCGGGCTCCCGGATTCCGCCTCGATGGGGCAGGCGCTCCAGGCGAGGACTTGTGGAAGGCACACGCGCGCGCACACACACACACACCCACACCCACAACCCCTGAGACGCGCACAGAGTAGAGGAGAAGGTTCCACCTGCAGAGGGCTGGCGACAGGGACACAAATTGCTCCTGTGCACCCTGGAGACCCGGGAGTGGGGCTCGGGGACACGAACGGTCTTCGCTGTGCTGCGGTCATGGAACAAGGCAGCTAGATCTGCGAGCAACGTGGGCTCCGCGACGCAGGAGTGCACAAACCCCAGTGCTGGCGAGGAGGCGCGAGAAGACGCGGGCCACTGCTCCAGGCGACGCCGAGCCCAGAGCAGGACAGCGTGTCTCGGGAGCTGGACTCGGGCAGCGGGGACCACACTCGGACCCGGGGGTGCCACGCCCGCAGCCCCGCTCTGTGTTTGCGGGAGGGCGAGCGGGGTCCCCAGGTTGAGGCTCCGGGTCTGACAAGCAGGGTCGCAGTCTCCGCCCCGCCAACCCGGCTCAGCGCCCCGGGGGTTTAGGACCCCGCGGCGCAGGGGCGGGGCGGCAGGCGGCCGGGACGGTGACAGGTGCGCCCCTGGGCCAATGGCGGGACCGGCGCCCCTCCCGGAGCCCCCGCCGAGCGCGCCAATCGGCGGCCGCGCTGCGCTTCAAGTGCGCAGAGGGGCGCGGGTCCCCAGCACGGCGCCAGCGGCCTCGGCGCGGTCGCCCGAGGGTCCAGCGCACAGAGCCGGGCTCCCCGGCCCGGCGCGTCCAGGCACTCGGGTGCGAGTTTGTGCGGAGCGTGTGCGAGCGCGGCCCGGGGCGGGGCCCGCACGGAGGAGGCGCCCGGGCCATGGTCGCCCTCGGCTGAGTTTCCGGCGGCGACTTTGATTATTGGCAAATAATCACCATAACAATACCGAACCCTGGGGCTTGCCACCGCCACGCACGGACTCCGCGAGCCCGCACGCGGCCGCGCCGCCCGCCACCCGGCCCCGCTCGCCAGCCCCAAACAGGCCGATGGAGAAATCCAAAAATTTCCGCATCGATGCGCTGCTGGCCGTGGACCCCCCGCGAGCGGCCTCCGCGCAGACCGCGCCGCTGGCCCTGGTCACGTCGCTCGCGGCCGCCGCGTCTGGTCCCGGGGGCGGCGGCGGCGGCGGGACGAGCGGCGGCGGGAGCGGCGGCGGGACGAGCGGTAGCTGCAGCCCCGCGTCCTCGGAGCCGCCCGCGGCGCCCGCCGACCGGCTGCACGCCGAGAGCCCCTCGCCGCCGCGCCTGCTGGCCGCGCACTGCGCGCTGCTGCCCAAGCCCGGCTTCCTGGGCGCGGGCGGCGCGGGCGGCGGCGCGGGCGGCGCGGGCGGCGGGCCCGGGGGCCCCCACCACCACGCGCACCCGGGTGCCGCCGCCGCCGCCGCCGCTGCTGCCGCCGCCGCCGCCGCCGCCGCGGGGGGCCTGGCGCTGGGGCTGCACCCCGGGGGCGCGCAGGGCGGCGCGGGCCTCCCCGCGCAGGCCGCGCTCTACGGCCACCCGGTCTACGGATACTCGGCGGCGGCGGCGGCGGCCGCGCTGGCTGGCCAGCACCCGGCGCTGTCCTACTCGTACCCGCAGGTGCAGGGCGCGCACCCCGCGCACCCCGCCGACCCCATCAAGCTGGGCGCCGGCACCTTCCAGCTGGACCAGTGGCTTCGTGCGTCCACCGCGGGCATGATCCTGCCGAAGATGCCCGACTTTAACTGTGAGTACGGCGCAGCCCCCGGGCCTGGAGGGAAAGCGAGGAGAAAATGGGGGGAGGCGGAGTCCTGGCGCACGGTGTTCCCGCGTGGCCTCCGCCGCCGGCCGCTTCCCTCCCCGGCTCTCTGCTCGGAGGGCGCGGTGGAAGCGCCGCGAAACCGTCTCGGCCCAGCCCGGGCCCGCTAAGACCCGTGCGGACTGCGCGCGGTGGGATTGGCAGCGAATCACTAAAATGGCCACGCACGGGCCCTGCTTTCTCTTCCTCTCCTAACGGAAAGGGGCAGCTGGACGTGTGAGACTACAATCTAATGATTAACCGGCAGGCTAGAGAAGGAAGTGGTGAGGGAAGGCGAGCAGAAGAGCACCCGGGGTAGGCTGGCCTGGGGATCGTGGCCACCGGGACCAGGGGCTTCTCTCCAGGGAAACGGACTTGACTTAGGTCCTGCATTCTGGGTTCCGAAGAGACCCTCAGTCCCTCCCAGGAGGAGAGATTCAGGAGCAGAGAACAAGAAATGGGCTTCAAGAGGCCAGGGTAGCAAGGCCAGGTTCCTGGCGAGGCTTTGGCCCCCTGCGGGGCTGTGCCCGCCTCTGTAAGGGCGCCGGGGACGCCCTGTGCTGCCTGGGAGGCAGACGGCCTGACCTAAACCGAGCGTGGCCGGGCGCTCCGGGGAAGGGGAGATGTGCCTCTTCAGGAACCCCACCTCCGGGACTCTCAGTAGCAGGTGCCCACCCAGATTTGGAGGCCCCCAGTCAAGAGTGAACCCCTCCCCAAGGCAGGAGGGAGGGAGGGCTGGCACCCCACCCGGAGGAGCGCGGCTGGACTGCAGGCAGGTGCTGCCTCCCTCCGGGAGACCTGGGCCCGCTCAGCTTCTCTGGCCCCCGGGCTGGGACACTGGGCTGGCCCTCTGCGGAGTCTGGGTCTCAGCTCCCTGGGCTTGCACACCGGCTGAGGCGGAAGACTTGATGCTTTCAGCTGCGGAAGACCCGAACAAAGAGACCCCATTGTTTCCCGCTGAGTGGGTGTGTTTAGGCCAGGGAGATGCAGGCAGAGGAGGGGAAGAAAGCAAAAAAGAAAACAAAATAAAACACTTGGCAGAATTGAGATCCCTCTGCTAGAGGCTGTGGTTGTGACTAAACAGAGAAAAGCCGGGACCCTGAGGCTGGAGAAGTCACAGCCAGGTGAGAAAATCCCTGCGTGTGCACTGCCGCCTCCAGCCCAGCCGGGCTTTTCCAGCTCAGCCCCCACAAGACCCTCAGGCCACTGGCTGGCTGCCGGGCGGGAAGTCGGCCCGGCCCGAGCCCTAGCTGGGAACCCCCACCTCACCTCTCGGTGCGGGGACTGCAGCCTCGGACTTGGGGGAAGCTGCTGATCCCGGGTCAGCCAAACGCGGGGCTCGGCGCGCTCCTGGGCCTGGTTGCCAAGCCTCTCAAACCCCTGCTCAAGGAAAGCGCCCCCCCCCCCCGGATTTCCCCTTATGATCTGCAATCCCCAGAGTCTGGGATGCCTAGTCTCCCTCAGAGGGGGCTGCCGGTCTGCACACAGGCCTCCCCTGGGCACTGGGTCCCGTGCCCCCCACCCCACCCCAGGGGTGCTCTCCTGGGCCCATGCGGAGCTCAAGGTCGCTCAGAAAATTGGTAAAAGCCACAATCCCTTTGCCAACACACTTCGCCCATCCCTGGTTCCTAATCTTGACCTAGAGGGAGCGGAGTTAAACTCCAGCCAGCTTTAAGTTTAGAAAAGGAATCTGAGCGCCGAATCCTAAAGGGCAACAATAAATCGGCCCAGGATGCCGGCGTCTGTTCTGGGGAACTTCTCTGGCCGCTGGGAAACCTGTTTGGTTGGCTTTAATAGGTTGTCTCTGCTGTTGGATGGCTTGTCCCAAATGGTCCCTTTGGAGCCAGTGTTTTAATTAAACTTCTAATGTATTGTCAAGTTGGGAATTGGGGCCTCATTTAACTAAAGCTGGGGGCGTGGGCCACACCGCAAAGCAAATTGCCCGCCCCGGGGGCCTGAGCTCGCCGCCGGGCTGGCCTCTTTTCTTCCCTTCCCTTTATTGTCTATCACTTGTCAGGCTCCTGGGAAATCAGGGCAAGTCTCATTTTGAGGTCATAAAATTCTCTGTGATGTAACCGTGTGAAATTATGTAAATACAGCCAAGGGGCCTCCTTGAACACAGGAAAGCAGGACCCCCCACCCCAGCCTAGGCCTTCCATTTGCAAAACGAGACCTGTTCTGGAAAGGCCCCCCTGTCCCCTGGGCTCTGTCCCTCTGCATCCTGGGCGCGCGGCTGCGGAGAGGAGTTTTCAGTGGGGGAGTCTGAGGGATTCGCATGTCTGGGCCCAGGATTTGGTCCTTCTCCATCTTTCCCCCTCCTTTTCCCTCTCCCCTTCTCCCCTTGGGTACTAAAGGAGGTGGCCGTCGGAATCCCGCGCCAGTCCTTTGCTGGCTGGGCAGAATCACGGGGCTGGTGATCCCGGGGACCTGTTTGGATCTGAGCCTGAGCCGGGGAAGGACTCTGTGAGGAGTGGGGAGCAGGAGTGCCCGTCTTGCCCGTCCACCTTCTGCACCGCCCACCCGGCTGCGCGGGGCCGCCACGGGCGATGGGGCAGCCCAGCACCCCTAATGAGAATGCCCAGGCCCTGGGTCAAGAAAAATTTGGTTCCATTAAACCCATACTCTTAGGGCTCTACCTGGCATCCGGGCCTGGGCTCCAGGGCCGCCTCTAGGCACCCAGGTGCCCCTGGGGAGAGGGCGCCCACATTGAAGAGCGGCAGTGCTGGGGGCCGGGCGGCAGCCTTGCACGGTGGCACAGGCTGCGTTGGGTGGCGGCGGGGGCCGGAGGCCTCATGCCCCTCTCCGCCCCCAGCCCAGGCGCAGTCGAACCTCCTGGGCAAGTGCCGCCGGCCCCGCACGGCCTTCACCAGCCAGCAGCTGCTAGAGCTGGAGCACCAGTTCAAGCTCAACAAGTACCTGTCGCGGCCCAAGCGCTTCGAAGTGGCCACCTCGCTCATGCTGACGGAGACCCAGGTGTGCTGCCCCTCCCCCAGCTGCCCTTGCACCCGTCTCCCGGGGTCCTGACCCCTGTGCGCTCCTGGCCCTCTGCTCCCGAGCGCCCTGCCCCCAGGCGCTGTGTATACCCTGTGGGGGGGGGGGTTAGCATGCACCCACCAGGGCTCACGTACCAAGCCCAGAGGTCCCATTCGGCGGGCTGGGCTGAGACCCAGAAATCTGCATGTGAAGGACATTTCGCCGCCCCCTCCACTCTGAAGCAGTGGTCCCCAGGACACACGTGAGAAATCTTACTCCAGAAGGAGGGGTGGGGACATCAGGAGATTTACAGACCTCTCTAGCTGCTCGGGTCCTATCTGGACAATGCCAGAGCACCCCCAGAAAAAGACAGGAATCCCGCAGTTGAGGCCCCGCTCTGAGCTTCCATGGAGACCCCAGGTCCACTCTGGGGGTTGCTGATGCGGGGGCGGGGGGCGGGCAGCCCTTCCCCTGAAGCCCGCTCCTGGGCTGCTTGAGGTGCAGGTGCAGGCCGCCCCCCAGAGAGACGCTGGGGGTGGGGACGGAGTGGCCAGTTTCTCACGCCCTCTTGCGCCCTCAGGTGAAGATCTGGTTCCAGAACCGGCGAATGAAGTGGAAACGCAGCAAAAAGGCCAAGGAGCAGGCTGCGCAGGAGGCGGAGAAGCAGAAGGGGGGCGGAGGCGCCGGTAAAGGGGGCCTCGCTGAGGACAAGGGGGACGAGGAGCTGCTGGGGCCGCCGGCGACCGGGGACAAAGGCAGCGGACGCCGCTTGCGGGACTTGAGGGACAGTGACCCGGAGGAGGAGGACGACGACGACGACGAGGACCCCTTTCCCTACAGCAATGGCGCGAGCGCGCGCGCCGTCTCCTCCGACTGCTCGTCCGAGGCCGACTCCCCGCCCCCGCGGCCCGGCGGGCCGGGCCACCAGCCCCCGCCCCAGTAGGGGCCCCGCGTCCTGGGGCTGGTTCAGGCGCCCCGTCTGCTCTCCGACGGACCGAGAGAGGGAGGCCCGGCGGGTGCACACGTGAGCTCCTGTCCTTTTTAATTTAATTTTGGGTAGTGTTGGGGTGCTGTTTGTGAGAAAACCTGACGCCACCCGGGGAAGCCCCCACCGCTCCCCACTTCCTGAACGGAGCCGGCCCGGACCTACAGTGTTGGACGACCTGGAAAACTTGAGAATCGAGAGAGGGAAAATGTTTTGTGCTTACCTATCGAGGGGGAACTTGAGGTCATTGGCTTTCAAACTGCTGGAAATCTCAAAACTGTATTGTCTTTATTTTTGTATATTGTATTTATATATATATAAAGAAACGTCTACTCATGCATGCTAAATTATTATCCAGCGTCTCCCGTCGCCCAAGATGGAATGTAAAATAAATTGGTTTTTTACTGCATGAGAGTGCAGGTCTTTGGGGGCGAGTTAGGAAGGTGGACTTGACTGTCTTGAAGTGAAGGGGGTGGGCGTAGCCCCCCGCGGACGGCAGGGGGTGCGAATCAGGATCGGAAACAGGGACGAGGAGCGCCTCCCCCTGCGGGCTGTGACGCGGCCGGAGCCGGTTCCGGAGCCGGGAGTCGCGGGTGCAGAAAGCTGGTAAAAACGCCTGAGACCAGGTCCGCGCGCGTCCGGATGCGGGGTCCCAGGCGGGTGACTCCGGAGTCCGCGCGTTTATTTTCCGAGTTCCTTGAGGATCTGGCTTCCTCGGAGCTCGGGAGTGGAAACACAGGATTGGAATGTTTCCGCAAATAAGCCTGAACACGACTGGGTGATTTCGCGGCGGGATTCGGGGTGCGTGTGGCCCTGGGTCCCCCGGGCCCGTCCCGGGGCGTCCCTCCCGCAGAGCCTTGCTGGGTCCGGCCGGGCGCCCCTTTCTCGGGTCGGTGCGGAAGCCGCGGCGATGGCGGCGGGCATCGGGTCGCTTGGCGCCGGGTGTGCGACGGCTCCAGGTTAGCAAGCCTTGCGGCGGGCGCCCTGGGTCACGGGCCCGCGGGCCCGCCGCCATGTGCCGCACACATGCCCCCGGCACCTGCGCCCGCCGCGCAGGCCCGGGAGGAAGCAGGCGGCCAGGCACGCCCCCGGTGCCCGCCTCCGCCCGGCTGGTGCGCGCGCGGGGGCACCCTCCCCCCGCCCCGTCCCCCGTCCCCCCTCCCGGCTGATAAATGAGTTCAGAAGGGCCTGGCGTTTCATTTGGGTGATTACCGCGGGCCAGCGGGGCCACACCTCCGCCTCAGGGCCGGGGTGAGATTAATATCCTCTCTGGCAGCTCATTATCACCCCGGGCTCGTTCCATAAAATGCAAAGTCAGCCGAGGCCGGGCGCGGCGCTGCCGGAGCCAGAAGGGAGCAGCTGCGGGCAGGGCGCGGGCCGCGGCCACCTCGGGGTCCAAAGGTGCTTTGGGGCCCGGGACAGCGCTTGCAAGTGGTGGGAAAACCAGAGGGCCCGGAAGGAAGGGGGTGGGGAAGTTAGAGAGGGGTGGGGGAGGGAGAAAAGAGAAAGGTGCCTTTGGGGGTACACACACACACACAAAACCTCTGCGCTCTGGATATGGCGTTTTAATTCCTAACACATTGGTGAGGTTTAGCCTGAAGCGATCTCTTCCCCGGCTGGCTGGCTTCAGTGTGGGGCCGGCGGCGGGGCCTGGGGCTGGGGGAGGGGGACCTCCGCACGCGGGGCTGAGCCCCCGCAGCCCGGGGTCGGCCCGCGCCCCCCCCACCCCCCCAGCCGGGCAGGAGGGGCGCCGGAGGCGGGCGCGCCCCGTGACCCTGTCCCTGCCCGCGGCGGCGCGGCGCGGCCCGGGCGCGGGGACTGGGCGGCGGGGAGGCCCGACCGCCCGCGGCCCCGGCGGCTCCAGCCAGCTGCCTAATCGCGGCGGAATTTATCTCGCTAATAAATTTAATGATCAATTCGTTCTTGTCACAGTAGCTCTTCCCCAAATCAATTATAGCAAATTTAAATATAATCACCGGCTCGTCCTCACCCACTCCGGGCATGGCGAACAATTCATCCCGCCTAATGAACGGCCGCGGGGCCCCGCTCCGCCGCTTCGCGGGGCGCGCCCCCCACCCCGCTGCCCGCGCGAGTCGGGGGGAGAGGTCTGCAGCCCCCCACCCCCCACCCCCAAGGACCCCGTTTCCAGGACCCGCAGCGCAGGGGCCGACGACGGCATTGTCTTCAGACCAGCCCGGGCCTTCGCGCTGGCCTCCCCGCTTTCCACCGGGGCGAGGGCGCGCCGTGCGGGTCCTGGAGCCCCGGGGGCTCCACCCAGAGCGGATCCCGCCCCTGCGGGAACCTCCTGCCGCCCCCCTGCCGGCCAAGGGGCCAGCCTTCTCTCCACCCTGGTGGGAGGCTTCCCTTCGCTCTCACAAACGGGGCGTCTGCCCGGGGCGCTGCTTCTCCAGCCTGCACAAAGGGGTGTGGATGAACCTTTTTTTGGTGACAAAAACCAATCTACACATATTTTCCCGAAACGGCCCACAGGTCTCTTGTTCACAGCAGAGCTGTGGCCCAGGGTCCCAGACCCCTGCAGAAGCTTTCACAGGTGGCGTCTGACACGTGCAGAAGTACTAGAACCTAGAAGAAACAGGCCTGCTCCTTCCGAGGGTCGCCGTCCACGGCGCATGGGGGAGGGGGGGAGTCAGCTCGGCAGGAGCAGCTTCAAAGACTTTCTAGGACCCCAGAAGCACCGCCACAGAAGCGACAGTAGACAAATGGGAGCACATCAAAGGAAACAGTCGCCAGAAGGACGGACAACCAGGGACGGGAGAAGAGGCTTGTAAGTTACGTGTCTGATTAGGGGTTAGTCTTCCAACACGGAAAGAACTATACAAGACCACAAAAATATGACTCCCACCTAAAAATAGGCAAAGGCCTCGAATAGAGATTTCTCTGAAGTAGACCCAGGATGGTCCGCAGCGCACGGAAGGAGGTTCAACACCACTCATCACTGGGGAAATGCACATCGAGACCACAGTGAGACTCCCTCCCTCCCCCTGGGATGACGTTAGAAAAACAAAACCGGAAACTAACAGGTGTCGGCGACCATGTGGAGAAATCTGAACCTGTGTGCACTGCCGGTTAAGAATGTAAAGCGGTGCAGCCATGCTGCAAAATCCGTATGAAGCTTCCTCAAAAACAAACAAAACGAAAAGAAACAAGGAAACAGAGAACGAAACAAAACCGCCCCCCCCCCCCCAGAATTACCTCATGACCCAGCGATCTGCCTCTGGTGTGTGCGAGAGAACTGGAAACCGAGTCTGGGACACCCAGTGTGCACGCCCGTGGCCATCCAGGCCGTGCTCCAAATAGCCAGGGGGCGGAAGCCACGTGTGTGGACGGACGCACAGAGAAAGTGGAACACACGCGCGCACACACACACACACACACACACACACACACACACACACACGATGGAATCTTGTCCAGCCTTTGAAAAGAGGGCAGCCCTGTACCTGCCACAGCGCGGGTGACCCTCGGGGGCGTTATGCCGCGTGAAATAAGCCAGTCACAGATTCTCGGCATGTGTGGAATCCAGATCAATCAAACTCTTAGCAACAGGGTAGAGTGGTAGTAGCGGGGACCTGGGAGGAGAGGGGAAAGGGAGCTTTTCAGTGGGTTCAGGGTTTCAGTTTTGCGAGAAGGAAAGATTCCAGGGATCTTCTGCCCCCCCCAGTCAGCAGGGGGAGCGGACACTGAAGATGGGTTAAAACGCAGACAGGCCTGCCTTCCACCCTCTCCTCCTTCCTCTCTGCCTCCGTCCCTCCAGAAGACTGGGCTGACTTGCTGTGGAAAATCCAGAGCACAGAGAGGGCACAGGAGGGGCGCCTGGATGCCCGCCGCCCCCGCCCCGCGCGGTTGCGCCCCACGCCGGGGGGCTCCAGGCGGATTCCACCGAGCACCGCCCGGGTTTGCGGGTTAAACTCAGCCCTGCAGCCGCCCCCAGCCCCAGGTGCCCAGGCCCCAGGCGGGGGCGGAGACTGCGCTCCCAGGTGGGGCGGGGGGGCCCGCAGGGAGGGGGCGGTGCGGGCTGTGGGCGACCCGGGGGCGTGCGCCCCGCAAAGGTGCGCGCCCCCAATCCCGTATCAAAGTCCCGCGGTGCATTGCGTCTCCCTCAATAAAACTAATCCCCGGGGAGGTGTGACCTCCAGCCGGGACCCGCACCGGGCCGGGCTACAAGGGCAAATATGTTTTTCAGATTCGGTTTTTATGGTCGGATTAAAGTTTATTTTCCGTAATAGGGCACCTAATAAAACTCATAAAGCCGGGTCGGGCCTCCAGCTGGTGGCCTCGGTTAACACTTTCACTTCGTAAATCACCTTACGACGCGCCAGGTGTGTCTCAAACTGGACGCCGAGGAGAAACACCCCCTCCCCCCGAAATCCAGCGAGCGGGGAGGGGGCCGGGGGTCGAGGGGGCGGGGCCGCGGCTGGGGGCGGGGCCCGGGGCGTGGTCGGGGGACCGGGAGGCTGGGGCCGGAGGGTCGGGGTCCGGGGCGGGTCGTCCAGGCCCGATTCCCCCTCAACCCCCGCGAGCCCCGCCCCCGGCCCCGCGCCGACCCCGCGCACCTGCCGCCCCCCAGGTGTGCACACGGTGCCGCTGCCCCGGGCCATTGTCCGGCCGCGCTCGGGCGGGACAAAGGTGCCCCCTCCCCGGGCGGCCTCGGCCCGGGGCGGCGGGCGCGGTTTACCCAGCTGGGGGGCGGAACAAAGGCCCGCCGCCTTATCTCGGCGGGGCGCGGGGTCAGGCCGGGGGCGCGGGGGGCGGGCGGCCCAGGTGGGGTCGCTGCCGCCCGGGGCTGGGAGAGGGGCGCCCGGGGGCGGCGCGGAGGCGGCGGGCACTGAGAAGCGGGACCCTCCGTGGGCACGACCTGGCGGCTTTTAGCGCGCGGAGTTGGGCCGTTTTCACTCGTCTTCCCGGTCCCCCCCCCCGCCCCTCCCCTCCCGCCTAGGCTTTCCGGCTCTGCAGAGAAGTTAGACCCAGAAAAAGGGAAAACAAACAAGAATAAGGCCTTCTGGAAGAGGGGGCCAGGGAGCACAGAGAGGAGGCCCTTTTCCTCCGGAGCGGGTCCTGCGTCCCCAGGCGGCGGGGCAAGCGGGGTGGGGGTGGGGGGCGTGGGAAGGGGGAGAGGACGGGGCGGGAGCGGGTGGCTCAGCCCGCCTCCTGCGAGCCCCAGTCCCCACACCAGGCTGGGTGGCTCTGCTCTGTGGAACAGAGGCCAACGCTGAGACAGGGAACTTACGGTTTATTTTTAAAAACAGATGAATCTGTGCAGGAAACGCAAACTGTTTTTCTGGGTCTGCAACATGTCCTTAGCCCGTTTCACCGTCCCGGTGGATTTATTCTGGTGACATTTTTCCAGGGGGTGTCATCAGAGCCCCGTACGCCCCCAGATTAGGTGCCTGTGTGACACTGCAGCCTTTCTGTCCTCAAAATTGACCATAATAGCCAACTCAGCCGTTCCTGCGGCCAGACATGGCCCGGGCGCTGGGATGCACTGGTGAGTGGGAAGCCGGCCGGAGCCCCCACCTCGGAGGTGCGCAGGACACAAGCGCGCGCGCGCGCACCCCCCCCACCCCCGAGGGTGTGAGGGGCGTGAAGACGTGAGGCCCTGTCACTGTACAGCAAGGCCAGGGCAGGTCTAGAGCGCCAGCACAGTCCTCTGGGGATGGTGGCTGTCCCTTGGGACGTCATCCGTGACGGGGACCGTGCTGGCGCCGATGGGGTGCGAGGAAGCAGGCTGTGTCCCTTTCAGTGGCTTGGGTGTCAGGAGAGGTGCAGGACGTGCCCCTCACACGCTCCCCTGACTTCTCCATGCTCCTGCTGGAGTAAGTGTCGCAGACCACGGGACAGGCGGGCCGCTGGTGATAACAGGGCCTTTGGGGGAGAAATAGATCACGTGCGGTTTGTTTCTTTTCTTCTGTGGAGATATAACTGACATAGAACATTGTATTAGTTTTAGGTACATAATTTCACTTTAATAATTAATTCACACTTTATTTTTTTAATGTTTTTTAAAATTTATTTTGAGAGACAGAGACAGTGCAAGCAAGGGAGGGGCAGAGAGAGAGGGAGACACAGAATCGGAAGCAGGTTCCAGGCTTGAGCTGTCAGCACAGAGCCCGACGCGGGGCTTGAACCTACGAACGTGAGATCATGACCTGAGCTGAAGCCGACACTTAACCGGCTTAGCCACCCAGGCGCCCCTAATTCACACATTTAATACCACTCTAGAAAATAAAAGAGAAAAAATTTTCACATGAAAGATTCATGGCCAGGTTTAGACACGCGAGAAGACATCTGGAGGAGGGCGCTCAGGCTCAGGGTCCCAGTGCCAGGCCTGGGCTCGTGTGCCACGGACACTGGGGCCCCAGGATGCCGCCTTCGCCGCACGTACAGTGACCCCAGGCCCCCTCTGCACCTGCCTGGCGCAGCACCCCCTGCGCACAATGCATCTGCGTCTGCACGTTTGCACACGTGGTGCTTCCTGCTAGACTTGCGTCGTCCAGCCTTTCCTTATGTCCCTTCTCCTGGACGGGAGGCAAGCCCATCCCCCTACAGGGAGTCACTGAGCCCAGCGTGCCGGCTGGCCGGCCGTGGAGAAGGGCAGGGACCCCAGAGCCCCGGCACCTGGACCTGCGTCCTGCCTCACCTAGAGTATGGCTGGGGCGAGTTCCCCGTGCCCCGTGCCCAAGTGTCCCCGGCTGTAAAATAAGGACCCTCTCTGTTCCCATCTCATGGGCGCTGTGAGGGCGGGACAACCGGACATTTATAGCATGTCAGGCACCACGCGCAGGCTCCGGGCCATTCGACCAAGAATCCTGCCCCCCCCCCCCCCATAGGTACCTCTCCACCCCAAGGTCTCCAGGGCCGTGTGGTGCACAGGACACACAGGGCCTGCTGGAGCCGCTGGAGGTCAGCGAGTCTGGGGAGTGGTGCTTTGCACGGGGTAGGAGTGGGGTAGGGAAGGGAGGGAGGGCAGGCATGCGGTGGGGAGCCGGCGGTGGAGGTGCGGGTGAATCCTGGCCCTGGCACACAGGCATACATCGACTGGGTCGCCTCGGACAAGTGACTTAACTTCTCTGAGCCCCAAGGCCCTCCCTTGTCAATCGGGGATAGCCGAAACTGTGTCACAGAGCGACTGTGAGGAACGCACCCCCCCACCCCGGAAGGGCCAGGCACCAAGGAAGCAGCCCCCACACCCGCCCTCCTGCGTCTCCCTCGGGGTCTTTGGTCTCCCTGCTCCACTCACTGCCCTCCAGGCTTGCCCACCAGCTGGCATCTGTGCCTGGGGCCACCCCAGCCCTGACTCCAGACCGTCAGCAGGCAGACAGAGGGAGGGGGAGGCTGTGGGGCTCAGCCCGGACGCCCTGGTTGGTCTGCTCCCCCCCTTGCCTGGCTGTGAACACAGGTCCTGCCCGACCCACGGGACGTTTGCCGATGTGAGTGGCCAGAGCCTTGAAAGATGCTTGCACGGCCGCTGCATGCAGCCAGGCGACTGCTGGGTGACGCCGGGCTCCACCAGCCACAGGCCCAAGGCCTGCTGAGCCCTCTCTGCCCAGATCACCAGCTAAGTGGAGCCCGCCAGCCACGCTGTCCGTCACGATTAGGTGACTGGAGAGCCCAAAATCCAGCGGGCTACGCGGACAGCTGTTTCTCCGTCCTATGCGCCGAGGCTGCCCAGGATGGCGCTGGGCCCCGCAAGCCCGCGAGCGGGGCGGAGGACAAAGGGCCGCAAGTGCGTGTCCTTCCGAGGAGTCAGAACCGGCGCTTCCCTGCCGGTCCCGGGCCTCGCTCTCCGCTCGGCCGGGTGAGCCTCACTGACCGCTGGGCATCAGCACCTCCAGTCGGCCGAGGCCTGGCTGAAGATCGGGCTTCTGCCCCAGGGGACAAAGAGGGTGAACAGATATTGGGGAACAAAAACTTTGCCTCAGGGGTGTTTTGGTGATTTTCATGTGGCAAAATGTACATGACAATACGTAGTGTGGCCATCCGTGAGCGTAGGACTCAGGACGCTAAATCCACTCACAACGCTGTGAACCCGTCAGCGCCGCTGTCCCCGGCAGCAGCTCCGTCCCCAGTAAGCAACAACCCCTCCCTCAGCCCTACTCTATCTCCGTGAATTCGCCTGTTCTGGGTACGGTCGGGCTCCTTCTAAACCCCCAGAGTCCCCAGTGCGGAGATGACCACATCAAAAGGACGCACAGTTGGTTGGTTTTTTTTCCCAGATTCAGCACTTAACGCCACCCACCAATCCTCTGTCCCACGTGCGATGTGGCACCCACGTCCACAGTCCACGTCTCCCTTTAAGGGCGTTAGCATCTCTGCATGGAGCTCACGTAATCGAATCCCGACTAGGATGTCCTCCAGGAGCCACGGTCCACGGGGTCAGGAGGGATTGGAAAATTATCACCCCCGACCAAACATCCCACTCTGAAAAATGAAGTCCATGCATCAAAAAACGCAAGTCCTCCGCTAAACTTAAAACCAGAAATACACCCGATGTCGTAGCTCTCAAACCCCTTTCCTCGATTTCACAGGTAGAGAACACAGCGGCAGGGCCCCCGGTTCACTCTTGGCAGCTTTCAAAACTGCTGGAAAAATCCAGAGAGTTTTCCAGGAAGCCACCAGGGGAGTTCATGATCTGCTCCAATGTCTGGTGGCCGTCCATGAGCCTTTCCCTCCAATCCCCCCTCGCAGGGCCTGCGGGGTCCCCGCGTGTGCGTCCAGCCGCCCGACCCCCCTCACAGGGCCTGCGGGGTCCCCGCATGTGCGTCCGGCTGCCCGACCCCCCTCACAGGGCCTGCGGGGTCCCCGCGTGTGCGTCCAGCCGCCCGACCCCCCTCACAGGGCCTGCGGGGTCCCCGCGTGTGCGTCCAGCCACCCAACCCCCCCTTACAGGGCCTGGGGGTCCCCATGTGTCGGCCAGCTGCCCGACCCCCCCCTCGCAGGGCCTGGTGGGTCCCTGTGTGTCCCTCCGTCCCTCCGGTCGCCCGCGGAAAGGCCCCACAATGGGGAGGCTTTGGAGGCCTCTATCTTCAAAACACATAGTAATTCACTTTTAATGACCGCCAGTGTTTTCCTTCCCAGGACTATCTGAGCAGATACTGCGTCAGGCGTTCCCAACAGGGTTACACCACCGTGACCTTCATAATCAGAACAGAAATAAATTATATTTACTCATAAATGTTACTCAGTCCCCCGGGCCAGCTGCCTCCCAGTCACAGGCGGTGTGACACTATTTCGCTGCACCAGGCCCCACACTCACAGGTGACAAAGTGCTGCATCTTCCCGCCCAGCAGGCTGGGAGCCCTGGGGCTGGCCTGGCGGGCACACGTGGCACCACTGAGTCCCCGGAGCCTTCAGACCGGTCGAAGGGAGGGTGAGCAGGGACCAGAGACCCCGCAGGGGCCCCCAGGACCCAGGCACCGTGTGGGGACATGAAACCCTCTGACCACCGTCAGCAGACCCCTCAGCGGCCTCGCCCCAGGCCCCTGACCTCTGCTGGGGAAGTGGGGGGATGACCCACCAGGGATCTCACGCGGGATAGCCGCCAAACACACGTTTCCTCACGGCGAGTGCCCGCTTCTATTTGGCGACATGGCTCCCGGGTGCGGGGCCAGCGGCCCTGGCACTGGGGTGGCCCGGCCAGGCAGCGGCGGGGACCGGGCTGGCTCGGGGGGTATCATGAATTGCCCCCACGGGGAGCGGCTGTGGGGCTTGTGCAGACTCTGCCGCGGGAACAGAGCCGGGGCCACCGGATCGAAGGGGCACAGGTCCGCCGGTGCCCATGCGGGGAGGGAATGGCAAACTCCCCTCTGAGCACCCAGCCTGTGGTCCGGGCTTCTCTCCGGTGCGGTCCTGGGTGGATTTACAGGCTGAGCGAGGCGTCTGGGGACAGCGGGGCCGGGCAGGCCCGGCGTCCGCAGCCTCCCCCAGGCCCGGCCTCTGCGGCCAGAGGGGCCTCCAGCTGGGCCTCTCAGCGTTGGCCCCACAGGTGCCCAAGTAGAAAAGCAGACTGTCGGCCCTGTGAGACCTGATGTAGAAAACAGAGCACTTTAACAGTCTCAACATCCACGTGAGTCAAAGTGCAAGGGTGCTAATGAGGGTTCTGTGGGTCTCACCTGCTGGTCTGGGGCCGGATGCAAAGGCACTTCCTTCACTAGTCAGAAGTTTGAGGGCAAGGCCGCAGTAAATCTCAAATAATCACGTCGTAGCTTTGAGGCGTTAAGTAAGTGGGCTCTATGCCCTAAACCCAGGAACCCGCCTTCCGCACGCGGGGAGCACCGGGCGGGCCGGGTCACGCAGCGCTTGTGCGGTAATGACACGCTTGGGCACATCTTCTCAGAGTCTACTTCCCTCTAGGAATCAGAGGTCTGGTCGAGCCTGGGCAGATTCAGTGAGGACAGCGACTGAAATAACCCCAGCCCTTGGCGGCGGCAAGCCTGTGGGTGCTCCTAGCGCTTTCCGGGTGGGTGGGGGGCGGTGGGGATGGCGTTCAGCCCGCTGCTCTCTCTCCTCTTGTGCTTCTCTGCAAGCCTCACTGCGCTTTCATTAAGGAGGACTTTCCAGGGACCGCCAGGATGTCGGGCCACCTGTCAGCTTTCCAGAAGCATGATCGTGATAGACCTTCCGGATGAAATTCATGGGAAAGCGGGGATGAGAAGGGAGCCTGACTGGAGACCGTGCTCTTGTGCTGGGAAGTGGCCCCCTCCCGGTCAACAGGCCCCTCCTGGGGCCGGATAAGAGCCGCCTGGAGATGACGCAGCGGTGGATGCTCTGAAGGACACCAAACTCGTGACAGGCCGTAAAATCAGCCTCGGAGAGTTAGAAGCGCCCTTGTTCCCGCCCACGTCAGGCGTCGGCAGGACTGATACGCGCACCTTCTGTCTCAGGAGTCGCTGCTAGAACCCTCCGCTCGGGCATGGCCGCGGGCACGACAGGCGAGGCCAGCAGAATCCCGCCGTCTCTCCCTGCCCTCCCGGACCCGACCCCTCGTCCCCTCGGTCCCCTCTGCTGCTGCACACGGGCTCCTGCACTTAGAGGCACCGTCCCCCTCACAGTCTTCTGGGCCTTTCACAGTCTTAGCACCAGAAATGCTCCAGCCTGAGAACCCCCGGCTTCTGGGACCGGGCAGGACAGCCGGTCACTGTGCCTGCTCTGCTCAACGGACAGGAGTAAAGATCAGTGTGAAGCAGACACGACAATGGTGTGACTTAACGAGATGCTGATGAACCCACCCCGAGTCCCAGGGACCCTGCTGACGCGGTCACAGGGGCCCACAAACCCACCTGGACATTCGAGAAACAGAAGGAGCAGATGGACTTTGCAGGCGAAGCAGGTCTGAGCCGGGCTGGTGCTCAGCGGAGGAGGCCGGCCCGGTCTGACAGTCTGGGTCCCTTCTACACCTCGACCCCTGAGTCGTCATCACCGCGTTAAGATGGACTGCATGCTGCGATGGCCAGTGTTTTCCTTTTCTCATTAATTTTTCTAAAAGTTTGTTTTTGAGAGAGAGAGAGAGAGAGAGAGAGAGAGAGAGAGAGACAGAGTGGGGGAGGGGCAGAGAGAGGGAGACACAGAATCTGAAGCAGCTCCAGGCTCTGAGCTGTCAGCACAGAGCCCGACGTGGGGCTTGAACCCAAGAACTGTGAGATCATGTCCTGAGCCAAAGGCGGACACTTACCCGACTGAGCCGCCCAGGTGCTCCCAATGTTTGTTTTCAACAGCACACAGAGGATGTGACCAAACCGTGCCCCAGTCCCAAACCCTGGGCCGAGAAGGGCCATCACACTGGGTCTCCAGGCCGTGCAGCTGGGCGTTCCAGAAGCGTGGCAGCCCACCAGGGCTTCCCTCCACCTGGCAGGACCTCACTCCCGACAGGTCCCTGCCTCCAAGCTGGGCCCCCCCGCCTCCCTCACCTGGCGGCCTCTGCAGGTCTCGCCCTGGCCACAGCCAGTGACAGCGTGACCAGGTGCACAGCCAGAGACGCGTGCCAGTGCGCCAGACTAGAGGCGGGCGGAGTTCCGTCCTCGCCAGCGAAAGGGGACTATACAAAGACTCATTTTATGTGCTTTTCTTTTTAAGCTTATGTATTTAAGTGATCTCTATATTCACAAGGGGCTTGAAATCACACCTCAGGGATTGAGAGTCACGTGCTCACAACTCGGGGGCCAAGAGTCACGGGCTCTGCTGACTGAGCCCCCAGGCGGCTCACAAGAAAGACTCATTTAAAGAAAGAATGCCAGCTGATAATTCAGGAGGAAGGACAGAATCAGTCCCCCTTCTGCAAGTCTGCGGCCTGGACCCGAACGGAGCGATGGAACTCAGCACTGGCGATCACTAGCGGCGAGCCGCCCTGAGGTCCCCACACAGCCCCAGAGGCTTTGTCCCCAGGCTCGCAGGCCCATCCGGGATTCGCGGAACACTGGCCAGGACCCCCAAAAGCCCAGTGTCCAGGACTTCCCGGAGCAACAGAGGGCGGGGTTCTACGTTCCAGGAGCAGCGAGGAGATGCCGCGTTTGGGCCTTGGTCGTGTCCCCGGTGTGGGGAACACGGCTCCGGAAGAGCCGCCTCAGAGCGGGCGGCTGGCACACGGGCTGCTGGACTCGGCCCCGCGCCCGGCGCGCGGCTGGAGGCCGTCCTCTCTCACGAGGTGCACGACGCTTGAGGGGTCTGGTGTCCTGACGTCTGTGCTCCCAAACGCCGCCAGCCCCACACGCAGAGTGTAAATGCACGTGGACACGTGCATGAAGCGGAGAGAGGCGACACGGCCGAGGGTAACTGCCAAACCCAACACACAGTGGGTCTTCGGAGACTCGTCGCACAAAGTTACGGATGATTCTCTAGAGAGAATAAAACGCCGTGATCATTTTCACTTCGCCCCTGCCAGGCCCCGGCCTGGTTTTGTGCCGCCTGGTGCCCGCGAGGGGCGCTCTGGAGCACAGGTGCACAGCCCCGCGGAGGTGGCTCCAGGCTGGGATGGGGGGGTGGTGGCCTGGCGGGGGAGAGTACTGGGGGGGCAGTCTTGGGGGAGGGGTGGGAAAGCGTTGCCTCGATAAGCCTCGAAGGTCAGTGGCCCATACATCCTTGTTTGGACAGACTCAAGGTCAAAACCACTGGGCTCCCGTGGCCCGTGGGCACACACAGGGCTTTGTTTTCGGAGCGCGCGGCCCTCCCTGCCCCTGACGTCACCCCGTACCCTCAGAGCACTGGACGCTGGGCCCGACTTCCCTTTCATCATCTTATCGTGCAAACATAACTCTCCATCATTTATCCTGCTGTGCTCAAGATAAATGGCACCTTCCCGTGACCTCGACCCGGCAGTGTGGCGCAAGGCACGAAACCTCACCGGTGGGAAAAAGGAAAGCGCAGATCCCTGCGCCCTGGGGACTCCTGAGAAAACCCAAGTCCCCCGACCGTCGGCGTCACTGTGTGTCACGTGGTGCACGGGCATCCCACGTGCCCACTCATGGGCCCTCAACCCTTCACGCCCAGGGACGTGTCGGGAGGGCCTCAGGGGCCCCCGGTGGGCTGTGACCGCAGTCTCTGCGTGAAGCTGCCTCTGCGGTTAGCGAGCGCCGACTGTGGGATGTCTTTGAACCCTTCTAGAAAACCCCCAAAGCCAAAGTCTGCGGCCCCTCGGCCGCCTGCTCTCTCTGCTCAGAGCGGCAGCGTTCTGTGCGCGGGTCCCCAGACTCCTTGCCGCGGCTCCCGCCTGCGCCCCTGCCCTCTGGGGGGTCCAGGGCGTCAAAGGTCAGACTCCCCTCTCTCCCAAGTGTCTGCAGAAAAGCCCCCGGCCGGGCAGGTCACAGGAACCGGCTCCTGTCACCAGCATGCCCACTTGCCTGTCCAGAGCACTGTCACTGAGCATGCTCCTCAGCGTGGACACGGGGACTCACCATCAGGCTCTGAGCACACCTGTGGCGTTGCTGCGGCGTCCTCGGCCAGGCCACAGCGGGGACCTGTGCCCAGGGGCCTGTGCCGGGCGGCCCTGAGTGTCCGCAGAGCACCCTTCTCAGCTGCTTCCTGTAGAAAGCTCTGGGTCCCTGTCCCTCCGGGCATTGCTAGCTGCCCCCTTACATGTCTGGGGCACCTTCATGACAGGGCCAGCTGGTCACACTGCAAGGTCTTGGGACTCAGGCTGCAGCTGGAAGGGCGGCCCCGGGTGGGCCCCCAGGAAGCGCTGGGCGGAACGGACAGTCCCCGTGTCACACGGACCACCGTCGAGGCTCTGAGCAGAGGCAGGTCAGAGACGGTACAGCCACGCCGACAAGCGTGGCCGTGCACGCAGCACCGAGCAGGAAGCGAGCTGCCGGGGAGGCGGCGGGTCCGAGAGGAGCCCCCACCTGCAGGCACCCCCACACCCCGGACGGCGCCGGAAGCACACCCACGGCCCTCCTGGTGCTGGGCTGCTGCGGTCAGGCCACCTGTGCTCACGGGACTTGACAAGACGTGTGCTTGGTACCGGGGACGGGGCAGCCGGACGAGGGACAAGGCTAAGTAAGGGACTCCAGGGCCTGGTGGGGAGGCCGAACGCTAGGCTGTCCGCCTTCAGTGTGGGGACAGAGGTCACTCCTGCTACGTCAGCCAAGAGGTGTGGCCCGGAGGTGTGCCAGGAGCAGGGTGGACACTGGCGGAAGCCCCGGGGGGCTGGCAGGGCACGTGGTGCCAGCTCCTCTGGCTTGACCCGAGTCAGGCCAGCTGCCCGTGGAGCGAGGGCCCGCGGCCTCGCACAGGCTGCGGGGTGACTGGGCAGGCAGGCTAGGTGAACGCAGCTCCTCCGCTCTGCTCGCAGACGGGCAGCCGGCCGGTGTGGACCCCAGCCGGCGAGGCCTCCCCCGCTCCAGTGAACCACACCGGCAGGACAGATGGACATCCTGTGTCTGTCAGGACACACGGACAGGGAACGAGAGCATCAGCGGGACCATCGGTAGCAGCAGGAAACTCTGCTCGGGAAACTGGACGGCGCGCTCGGGAGACACAGAGTCACTCAGGGCAA